>JAGQAX010000022.1:6086853-6364353 GCA_019142605.1 Cephalopholis sonnerati | reverse complement strand
AACAAACCGCACCGCGGTCGGAACCGGCAGTGCTAAGATGCTAATATGCTAATATGCTAACCGACGCCCTGGTTTTAGGTCCACTCTGCTACCGCAGTTTTAATGCTGTTATCGATTTGAATGAGGTGCACTGAAGGGGGGTCAATAACTCCAGGATGCAGCGGGGACTCGGGACAGTTACGCTCACAGTTGTGGTTGGCACGAGTCTCGAGTCGTACGTGCCGACATGGTGTCATGCTAATGAAGGAAACCGCTGGCTCGGGGGACTGGTCTGTGTCTCAGGGTCAGACTGGGGTGAGCAGGGGCTTTGCCAGCAGGCTCAGGAGGAGTATGCTGCTTGATCCATAGCACGTGGGAAAGCTGACATGAGAGTGTATTCTTTTTAAACCCATTATAGGCTTTACAGTTATTTTTTTAATGTTGTATACAGCCTTATCTTCAGTTTACTGTTTTAAATCCAGCTTGAATGGACTGCTTACTTGGCCGCAGTTTCCAGCTTGGGTTTAGCTGTGTGTCAGACTAGTTTGAATGACGCCATCAAGAGATGTCTGTGTTGGAAATCATATCAAATGCCAAGAAATTAGCATGTGATGATAATGTAATTACTTTGTGTGTTCCCAAAGAGCATAAAGAGACTGGTTGGAGTATAAACTGTCATTGATTATGTCTTAGGTGCCCCTGATGATGTCAAAAAACACTCTGCAAGCAACACGTTCTTATAAGTGCTGTGATTTGAATTATGTATCTGATAAGTAGGTGATTTAACAGGGGAAGAGCAAGTGCATCCCTCTTGTTAACCTGCACTTCCCTCTCTGTTCCTTTACAGCAGAGACGGTGCAGGGTCATAGGCCACGGTGCTGCAGTGCCTTCCCACCCTCTTTTGCCAGCTGACTGGGAGTAGCCATATCAGTGAGAACTGGTGCTTGGTAACTAGCCTGCAGCTGACGACACCTCTGTACTTCATCACACTCCAGATTGCCGTTGAAACAACCATTTACCCTGGGTCTGTGAGAAAAACGTGAGTCGCATCTTCTTGCATGTGTTGTCATCTTAATATCACCGCTGCATTGAACGCTCCATAACTCCACCAGTTAAAGGGATATATAGATCAAATGTGCAATGACCAGTTCCAACAGTTGACCATGGTCAGACTGTGATTCTAGTGAAATAAATCTACTCTGAGGCATGTTCATTTAATTACGGTCACTGTCTTAAACTTAGTCAATACAGCAACGCGATTGGCTGATAGCTTTATTGGAAGGGGTGGGATGGGCATCTGGTGGTAAAGATGAGCCCTGAGGCCGGAGCTGTGCAGCCGCACCCTCCTTCAACCAGTGGGAGGGAGGGCAGGAGGGGCTTGTCGGCTGCCTTCAGCATACACCCACACCCCCTGCTCCCACCTCCTCTCCTCCACTTACCAGCAACCAGAATTTCAAACCGAATTTTAGTTGAAAACAGGGTGATATTCAGTCTGAACACCTACAGACCTGTTTTCAGAATAAAATGATGATGATTAGTTCAGCTGTATGTTAAAATGGAGACGAGTCATAATGCACTGGTGGGTGAAATGTGGTCTAAACAAAGATGTACTTTCAATGCATTTAATGTTTCATATAACATGTCATAACTATGGAATCGTGTAGTCTGTGCGCTGCCACCAAGAAGCTTTCAGGACATTTTCAGTTTCAGATCTCCACATCCTACATCATGCATGTACTGTAAAAAGACAGAACGTGTGCCTACTGCTGTACTACGCATGCGCAAGTGCTTGCTGTCACAGCTTCGACTAGCTCAACTGTATGGACGTCTTGCGGCCCACCGGGACCTGCAGACAGAGGTGAAGGAGCTGATGAAATAAACGCAAGTCTTCACGCTACCCACATACTTTGTAAGTACCCACTGTTTTTCAGTAAAGCAACCAGAAATGAGCACTATTGGTTTTATTTTACGCCGCTCACGATGCGGCTTAGGCTGCTGTTGTGCTTAGCTAGCGTGGTGTTAGCATGTAGCTTGTAGCATGCTGCGGTGTGGACCGACAGTAAACATAAACATGCTGCCAGACTGTTTTCACCGCATGTGTGTGTAATGTTGGCTTGCTCATGTGACTGGCTTGATGGACTGTTGCTGTAGCCTGTAAGATTTATTTTTCCAGACCGTTTCATTTCGAAAATGCTCCAGATAAAGCGGGGGGTGGGACTACATACAGATAGCAAATATTTTGCTATCTACAGATAGCAGATGGCAAAGTGATGTGGAAACAAGGGGGCCATAACATTTGGCATACAGCAACATATAAACAATATAGAGAATAGTACTGTGTAATATAACATATTTTTATCCTTAGTCGTTTACGTCATACTGAAATTACAGTAATGCTCAAAAATATGTATCAAACTCTTGAGGACTCAGTAAAAATGTATTTCTTTTTAATACTTGTTTTATTTACAGGTTTCCATCACATCAGACTTCTTCCTACAACCAGCGGGACCTTGCATCAAATACATATTTTTCTATTTCATTGTAATTGTATTTAAAGAGCATTTTTTGTGTTATATTTTAATTGTTTCTAAATAAATACAAATGTATTGTAATGTGTGTCGCATGGCCTTCTTTATCTTTTAAGTTGAAACTGCAAATGTGTCAGTATGAAACTTGTACGCAGCTGGTGGGTGATAGTTGTCATCCTAAAGCCAGACCTAGTTTTTCAGTTAAATATTACAGTGAGCATTTTGAGGTTTAAAAGGTGTTGAAGTGGGTGATGGTGAAAAGATGTTCAGAAAAAGTTCAAAAGTAAAAGTTTTTTCACCGACTATTTGAAGATGTTGATTGAACGTTCACATTCAGACTATATTTCACCAGGATTTGCAATATTGCCTTTCACCTGAGAAATCTGGAAGCGATTTCTTTGTTTGACTTCAAAGTGATGATAGACTGTTAGTTGCACACTGTCGATGATGACAAATCTCACTGCTGCAAATCCAGGTGAAATAGGATCTGAATGTGAATGTTCCCAGCATACATTTTTCCATTTTCACTTTTTAACCTTTTCTGAACGTCTTTTCACTGGGGACCATAGACGTTTCTTTCACTGGGTTACCACTAAGATCTTATTTTCAAACAATGTACTTTAAGTGTTTTGACTGAGAATCATGACGACACCAGACGAAATGTCACAATGTCGATGATTTCTCAAAATATTATATCAAAGCTTTTTAGATCAATAATACTGCATATAAATATATATAGTGAGAAAGTGTCCAATGTTTAGAGCTCAGAAAATAGAACTTGAAAAGTTATTTTCATCTCATTTAAATGTGTTTTGCTGTAGAAGTGGCCCTAATTGTAGCGCTGCCTCGTGATTTAAGCTGCAAAATGTCTGAAAATCTCTCGCAGTACTTTGCATTATACTGCTTTTGTTTATCAACTCCATAATATGAAATGATAACTTTAAAGAGAGGTGAAAAAATCAGGGTTATTCACCTTACACAAACACAACTAAACACAACTGATGTTAATGAATAATCCATGTTTATGTTATGTTAAGGGACTCATACCAATTTTTTTTTTCTTCAAGAAAATTAATTAGACTGCAGCCTGAAGTAATCACCACATACCTCCAAAAAGTCATTTGGTGTTGTTTCCATCCAGGATGTGGAGTTTTAACATTTCCCTATAAGTTCTCTGTACACTAATCACAGCATTAATATAGCAGCTAATCACTATTTGCTATGTGAAGATATAGTAAAGTAATGGTGTCCTGAGCAGAGAACGATGTCACACTCCCTCTGTGTGTGTGTTGTAATCAGAGCTTCTCTGTGGTTTGTTGTGGTAAGCCACTCCAGTCATGTGTGCATGTTACTGCATTCATACAAGTGACCTGATGTGCAGTTCTGATTTCTGAAACTGATGTAAAAATAGAAACCCAATACGGACTCAAAAGAGCTAAGGAATAGAAAGTAATAACAAGAATAATAAGAATAATAATCAATATTATAAATATTATAAATAAATGAATAAAATAAATGATAATAAAATAAATTAATAATAAATTTCAAATAATATTTAAATATGATATAAATATAATATAATATATTTAAATAATATTAAAAGAGTGGTTTAAAATTTCACACATTAACAGTTATTTATATATATATATATATATGTGATATTATTAATATATAAACTTCTGTATTTTAAACAGATGTTCAGAATATTATTAATATCACGATAAGAATGAAAATATACAAACAAAGGCTCAAAAAACCTAAGCATGTGTGTCATCCAGGATAACAAATTACATTATGGGGTAAAAACAAACCTGACCAAAAAACAAACCTGACAGTTGTTATCTGGTATGACATAACTCGGTTTGAACCTTGATCAGGCAGTTGTTCTGACTTCAAATAGAAATCTGCAACCTTGAACTTCAGCTCCCAAGAATGTAAATTCATATTAGATAAATATCTGCATATAATCAATATTATATATTAAAAGAAACGGTATACAGAGTGCAAGTAATGTGACATATGTTAGTTCGTGAAACAGTATCTTAACAAATTAGAATTGTCAAAACTATGGATTTATCAATAAATATCAGTACTGAATATCCTCATTTTCCACAGTATCGATACACCAGTACCAGCTGCGCAGAGTTAATTTAGACAGCTATTTTAGATTTAGTCTTTCTCCTGTTTTAGTCAGGTTTTAGTCATTTTTATCCTTCATAGTTTAAGTCTAGTTTTAGTCAACGAAAATTCCATACTTCATGTATGGGAAATTAGGATCAAGGAGACAGGTTGTATTAAAATTTTATTTCAATATTTTTTTCCACACCTACAAATAATTTCTGCCATTTCCAAACTGTCATTTCTCCAGCAGTGTTTGAGGGCTGATTTATGAGCGCCTACTTCCTGATCATCATTTGAAAAGCTCAACATCTCTCTGTTTATGCTCTCAGAAACTTTGACACCACAAATAACTAATCTGAGACAACTAGGATTTGTAAACTCGTGTCCTCTCGCAGAATCAGTAATTAAAACTAAACTCTCATCTCTGTCAGAGAAAACTGATCTGAGTTCAAACTGTTAACTGACAGCACAGTTACACTCACAGATAACTGAGCCTCCTACCTGTCTGTCCACACCATCAAACCATCAACGTTCTTGAGACAGTCCTGGTCTGAGTGGAGTCCTGCGGGGATCAGATGTGAAGATAAGCGGCCAGTTGCTGTGTGCTATGCTGCCGTTCAGCGGCTAACAAGCGGAGCTAACTGCTAACAGCCACCACAACAACTTACTGATGAATTACAGCTCACAGCTCGCACCAACGGCTGACACTGCTCAGGTGTGAGTGCCTTTGCTGGCTAGTGAAACATTCTGGAGCTGACTGTTAACTGGAGGTTACCAGCCTGACGCTCATGCGGCATTTGAAGATAATTACAAGCACGGCCATTATCACCTTTCAAAGTTTCATCGTCCACCACTAAAATTTTCATCACATCTCATCTCGTCACAGCATAGATTTCGTCTTAGTTTTTATTAGCAAGATCTATTTTGAGATCGTCATCATCTTTGTTTCGTCATGGAAAAAAGGTTGTTGATGAATAAATATTGTCAACGAAATCAACACTGCCACTGCGCTTTCTCACTATCTCTTTTTGCTAATGATTGCTACAGTCACTCTGCTGTTCTCTGCTACCAGCTTGCTAATGTTAAGTGTTTTTTCTTGCCTGGGTGTCCTTGTGTGTTAGTCAGAGTTTTTTGCAGGCCTGTTAATGCAGCACTGTCACGCTTCTTCTTTTTTTCCTCTGCAGCAGTTTGGATTCTTGAGTCAAGGGGTTGATAATTGATCATTCAAGCTGATCAACTTTTAGACCCAGTACAATACACGGTTAAGTTCCACTTTCACTGCACCTGCCATTCTGCTGCTTCGGCTGTGCCACAACGAACGGTATATATATTCCAACAGCGCCACTAATGAACGGTTAAGCTCTAAAAATAGAAAGTCTATTTGTGGGGCGCTGGTGGCTTAGTGGTAGAGCAGGCGCCCCATATATGAAGGCTATTGCCGCAGCGGCCCGGGTTCGAGTCCGGCTTGTGGCCCTTTGCTGCATGTCACTCCCTCACTCTCTCTCCCCCTTCACGCTTGACTGTCCTATCCATTAAAGGCAAAAATGCCCAAAAAAATAATCTTTAAAAAAAAAAAAAAAGAAAGTCTATTTGTGGTGGCAGACGTTTTGATTGTGTCGGTTTGCCACAAAAAATGAATGTGAATGAAAACCCTGTCCTCATATTAATGTTGTATTTTTGCTTTTTTTCCTCTCTTTGTTTTGAAAGGGTCACAAAATAATGGACATGCTGTAGCTCACAGTGAGGCTCATTGGGACCAGGTTGGATCCAAAGGAGTTCCAAAAGTTCCAGTTTCCCTCCGCCATGGCCTTCTCAAATGATCACAACTTGATTGGAAGTTTGGAAGGGCAGGGCGAGAATGGCTTCCCCCTGGCATCATCACTTGTGACTGAGCAAAATCTTAGTGCTGTTGAGCCCCCCCAAGTTGAGCCTTTATGTCCAGGGGAGCCCCAAGACATGATGTTACCAGTTACAACCCAAGAACCCATGCCTGTTAACAGTCAGCAGATGGGTCACCACATTGACACTACGTCACAGAATGTTATGGGACAGGTATTTTCTGGTCCAGGGGACACTGGTGGTGGAGGTGGTGGCATAGGTTTAGACCAGCTTGGCCAGTACCCTAATGGTGGTATGAGCCAAGCACTTCCAGGTAGTCAGCTGTTCTGTAACTGTGGCAATCCAATGTTGGTCAGCCAAAACCAGAATGGGAATATGTACTACCACTGTCAACAGCGTAGTTGTCAGGAGAAGCAACTGCACAACCAGCGACTTCATGTTTTACGACAACAAGCACAGTTACAACACTGGCCGCATCAGCTGTTCAACCAGCATCAACAATGTATCCCACAGGCTTGGCCTCTGCAGCATCAAAATCTCTCCTTTCACCAGGGAGGGCAATCTCAGAGCCAAAAGCAAAGTTGCCATACTCGACAGCAGGGTCAGAATCAACAAACTGCACGAGGATTTAGGTCGCGTTCAAAGGCTAAGCAAAAAAAGACTTGTGTGGCTAGTCAAAATGCTTCTTTGAATAGAAACTGCTTGCAACCACAGCGGCAGGGCAGCTACTGGTTGGCCAGGGGAGGTCAAACCTTCTCTGGATCAGGAGTCCCTAACCAGTGCTTTCCTGCACATTCGTCATATATGGCTCCGTCCCTGCCTTACAGTGCTGTCACTGCCTGCCAACCTGCTCAGGACCCTTCCTACTCTAGAGACCCAGAAATACCCAGTCACAATCAGCAGTCTTTGTCTGCAACCTCAGTGTCTATTCCCACCACCAGCACTGCACCCCTCACTTTTACAGCACCCAACCGCTCAGGGATGGTCGGCCAGTTTCCCTCCACAGTCAGTCCTACCAAATATTGCCAAGGTGTCCTGACCCCTTCCTTCCCTGGAGACCCAGAAATACCCAGTCACAGTCAGCAGTCTTTGTCTACAGCCTCAGTGTCTATTCCCACCACCAGCACTGCACCCCTCACTTCTACAGCACCCAACCGCTCAGAGATGGTCGGCCAGTTTCCCATCACAGTCAGTCCTACCAAATATTGCCAAGGTGTTCTGGCCCCTTCCTTCCCTGAAGACCCAGAAATACCCAGTCACAGTCAGCAGTCTTTGTCTACAGCCTCAGTGTCTATTCCCACCACCAGCACTGCATCTCTCACTTCTACAGCGCCCAACCACTCAGTGACGGAAGGCCAGTTTCCCTCCACAGTCAGTCTTACCAAAGCTTGCCAACCTGCTCAGGACACTTCCTACCTTGGAGACCCAGAAATACCCAGTCACAGTCAGCAGTCTTTGTCTGCAACCTCAGTGTCTGTTCCCACCACCAGCACTGCACCCCTCACTTTTACGGCACCCAACCGCTCAGGGATGGTCGGCCAGTTTCCCATCACAGTCAGTCCTATCAAATATTGCCAAGGTGTTCTGGCCCCTTCCTTCCCTGAAGACCCAGAAACACCCAGTCACAGTCAGCAGTCTTTGTCTACAGCCTCAGTGTCTATTCCCACCACCAGCACTGCATCTCTAACTTCTACAGTGCCCAACCACTCAGGGACGGAAGGCCAGTTTCCCTCCACAGTCAGTCTTACCAAAGCTTGCCAACCTGCTCAGGACCCTTCCTACCTTGAAGACCCAGAAATACCCAGTCACAGTCAGCAGTCTTTGTCTACAACCTCAGTGTCTATTCCCACCACCAGCACTGCATCTCTCACTTCTACAGTGCCCAACCTCTCAGGGACAGAAGGCCAGTTTCCATCCACGGCAGCTATGAAGACTACAGTTAGCAAGGCAGAGGAAAATCAGTTCCAGGCCATGAGTTATTCTAGAGTATCCCAAGCCAACTACAAGTCATCTGAGACGTTTGATGGGTGCTTCTCCAGCATGGACAGCCCATTTAGACCTCAGAGCTACGGGGCCAGTTTCTCTGGAGACATGGGGTTACTGAGGCATCCTGACCTTCTGCCTGACCTAATGCCACAGCTGAAAGCCCCCCCCAGTCAACAGTGTTCCTTTGTCCAGTCCAGCCCGGAGAGGGAACATGAGCAAAGGAAACGACCACCTGTAGAGTACCAGGTAGAAAAGGTAAAACAATGTCACAAACTTATAAGTTTCATGTTTTAGTTTTTCAAAGAATGTAAAGCATTCAAGCACATACATGGCACGTGGTTTGGGAGATGGAGAAAGCAGTACCTCATGGAAAAGGGAGAACTTAGGAAAGAATGGAAGGGAAAGAGACAGAAATGAAGAACATGAGAGGGAGAAGAGACGCAGAGGGGGAAAGTTTGGGGAATGCATTAGCTGGCGGTAACAGGCGTCAGGTGGTTCCCGGACCTCAGTTGGCTAGTAAGACAGGAGCATCTACACAGCCTCCTGGCCCACGAGTGACACATGACTTCCAGCAAAAGCAACAGACGTTTCCTCATGGTTTGCGCCATAGACTGTATATAAAGGTGGACGACATGACAGCTCCCCAAAAGTGAAGCTGTAACATCTCAATTGCCCCCTGGTGGCTGGCTGCAGTACAGGTCATAATGCCCACCCTCTTGTCAGTGGATGGGACATAAGCCAAACAAAAAACTCAAAGTACACATCAAATATATTTTTCCCAAAGATGGTTCCTGTCATTTAAGGTAATTTTTATCATGCTGCTGTTTGTTCAAGTCTAATATAATGCTATTAAGTGAGGATTTTACAGCATGATTGAAAACTGTGAGCCAATTGGCGGACTCGCATTCAGTCACGCTGCTCCCAATTGGTCAGACGGATTTGTGGGCAAATACTTGATAGCATCGAGAACACTACTGCACAGCCTCCGAATTACGTCACCAGAGCAAGATGGCATCAGCTGTATCCGGGATATTTTATCTTCATTTCTGTACAGTGGGAGCAAGTGTAGACACTTCATCCATCTTTATATACAGGCTATGGTTTGCACACCTAAAAGAGAGACATGATTTTCAGCACCCATGTATTCCTTTTTCATCATATTTATGTTAGTTACTACAGCCATACCAGCGAGCATCTCTTGGTCTGTGTCAGCATCCAGCCCCGTGCTTACAGGCTGACTGTGCTATTCAAGAGCCTGCTGATAGTGTGTTTGCTGAACAGGCCTGGCATCGGGGGGTAGCTGCCAAATTCAAAGGTTAAACTGAGTAAAAAAAAAAATCTTGGGCCCTGTTGTAATGGATGAAAAATATGCCTAGATCTCTAGCTTGTCCTATGAATCATTTCAGCAACGTTTATGCACTGCAAGGAGTTCTCTCTGAGGAGGTATTTCAAGCTTAGAGCCATTCTAGTGAGAGCCTTTTGAGCTTGATACCAGTTTGTAACGCTTACATGTCCTCATGTGAGTCAGCTGTTAGTCCTCATGCTGTGTGTAGTCAGAAACTCAAGACTGATATCTGTGAGATGTAACTTAATTTCTGAACGTATTTGATTTGGTTTCTTTGTTATGTATCGATTACTTGGGTTGTTACCAACATCTGGAGAAAATTTCATGTGAATTGCATCTTAAGAAATGTGTTTACTGAGAAAAATGGTGACGTGTTCAATACTTACTTTAACCACTGCAGCACATATCTGTTGTTCCAAATGGAGGTTTGATGTGTGGTGAAGTTCATGTACATGAGTTTCCAGCACAGCAGTGAGGGGGAAGAGGGAGTTGTACTTGAATTGAGTTTGTCAGGAGCATGTCTGAATTCCACCAACCCTGACTGTCATTTGGTCTGAATTTAAAGTGTGCTCTTTTATTTCACTATTCTGTTCTTCCCTCTGTCTTGCCTCTTTCTGCCGGGAATAATGGTGTGCTCCTTTTGAACTGGGAAGCCGGAATGTTCGACTTCTGATAGGAAGTCAGACTGTCCAACTTCCCAGTCGGAGGTTGCCGCCGGAGCCCCCCCTGAAGTTGGATTTCCAACTCGGAGAGTCGGAGGAACCTCACCAACCTCACCCCCACAACCCGAGATGCCTGCCAATGGTAAGTGAAAGCAGTGGTCACATACTGCTTATTAACAATTCTCTCTCATTTGTGTCTCATTAAACAGGGTGTTACTACACACAGTACTGCCCATGTCCTTCTGTGGACATGTTGCTTTGGTGTTCATATGTACAGAATACCACCTAATGTGCTGTTATCTACTGTTTTTTTTTTTGTTTTTTTTTAAACTTTATTGAATACAAGCATGAATCTACAAGCATGTAGATGTAAGGGATAACTGGAGATCCTCGTTGCACACCTGTGTTTACATTCAGTCTGCAAGAAGCACAGTACAAGTTTTACAGAGTTAAGTGTTTTGTTCGCTTGTATGCCGGGTACACACTACACGTTATCAGCCTGATTATAGCCTGACGCAGTGGCGTACGGTTTTGATTCGGATCGTGAACAACAATGAGTTTCGTATGCGATAATCCATTGTTTCACCTCGTGTAGTGTGTCAAAGTAGACGACAACCGACGCCACGTCTGGAACGCCTTTCAACATCCGGACAGAAAGTCTAGCATGTTTGATTTTCTTTTTGTCGTTCACAACTTCTCCGGTCACAGCAGTCACTTTGACCGATAGGAGTGATCCGCTGCCGTGGACAACTGTTCGACAACAACACCCCAGCCTTTATGGTATTACCTCTAGGGACGTTACCACAACAGAGTAAAAAGGAAAAATGGTGGCGTCCCTGTCGACTTAATGAAAATTTTAATTAAGACTAGTCAACTAGTCTAAAAAAGGTAAAACGCTCAGAAAACTGTCAAAATTTTGCACAATTTATTGTTAAGTATTTGAAACACTGTCCCAAAAATATTGTATGCATTAAGAGCCCTTTGAAGTCTTTAATAAGAATCATGTTGGATTTTAAATGCTGCTGAATTACGAGACACTTTGCGCCGTGCGGTATGAATGTGAACATGAACATTCAGGCTCAACATATTGCATCAACTGCCTCATCCTCTCTCCAGTTTCCCACGGAGCTGTTTTAAAACTCTACTCCAGCATTACCACGGGGAGGGGTGCTGCTGTCTGATGGCTCTGTAGCACCCACCAGTGGCGGGCGCCTGCATGACAGTTTAGCAGCCTTGTACATGAATTCCCTCATTTTCTTTTGCAGAAACTTGTGGAGGATGCAGTGGTGCCATGCTTCAAATTAGAGTGTGCCTCAGGCTGCATTTTCCTGACCAAACCCGACCTGAGTCCGAGACAATTACAGTCATGGAAAAATTATCAGACCACCCTTGTTTTCTTCAATTTCTTGTTCATTTTAATGCCTGGTACCACTAAAGGTACATTTGTTTGGTCAAATATAATGATAACAACAAAAATAGCTCATAAGAGTTTAATTTAAGAGCTGATATCTAGCCATTTTCCATGGTTTTCTTGATAATAACCAAAATCACTTATGATCTGGCATTGTACTGCCAAAAACAGTGCTTTTAGCATTTCATGTTTTCTTTTCTGTCTGTTAGTCACATGATACACACAGGAGTTAGTACGTGATTGCATAACCATTGTTTTTGATGACTGCAGCCATGGGTCTTGGCATGCTCTCCACCAGCTTCTGACGTTGTTCTGCGGTCATAGCAGCCTATTCCTGTTGCAAAAATGGGCTTGTGATTCTCCATTTTGAGTTTGATGATGTTCCACAGGTTTTCAATTGGATTTAGATCTGGTGACTTTCGTTGATGAAGGGCTTCTTTCGTGCCCTGTGTGACTTCAGACCAGCTTCAAGAAGTCGGTTTCGAACTGTCCTTGCTGAACAAGTCACATTTCTCGACAGTGCCCACTCATTTTTAAGGTCCCTGGAGGTCTGACGATGATTCTTGACACAGGAACGGATGAGTACATGGTCCTCTCGTGGGGTAGAAAGACGTTTCCTGCCTTGACCAGCTAGCAATTTGTTAGTACCATGTTTGGCTTGCTTTTTCTTGGCGTAATGAACGGCTGTCTTGGAGATCTTCAGTTTTTTGGCTACCTGTCTCTCACTCATGCCAATTTCCAGCAGTGCCAAGATGGCTGCCTTTGTGGCTTCACATAATTCTTTTGTTTGAGGCATTATGTGAGAGCTGACAACTTCTGAGTTGTGCTACGGCTTGAATGTAAGCAGGAAACCACTCTAGGCCTTTGCAAATTGAAGGCATGAAATGGCGTCTTATATACCCTGGGAATACAGTTAAGCTTAAGCATGTCAAATAGAACATAAAGTATTATGGAATCAGCTGCATTTTTTGTCCTGTTCATTGTATTCTATGAAGAAAACAAGGGTGGTCTAATAATTTTTTCCATGACTGTATAATCGAGCCTGGCCCGAACTGATTTTTAAGTCCAAACCCGACGCAGTTTGTTACCTGATGTAGTTATTGTTATGGACAATGTGCAAATGACCATCAAAAGACTGCTGTTACACACAGTCAAACACACCGCTCATACAGCAGCACACCGCAGCAGCACAGCACGGCACTGTACACACTCAATTGGAGCGGTGCCTGTGTTGCGTTCGGGCGTTGTCATGTAAATAACAAATTCCAGCACTTGAACATGCCATAGCACAACACAGCAGCATGTCAAGTGGGCTGAACCCGAACCGAAGCCGAGCAAAATTTTTGATTTGTTATTCGAACCCGGCCCGACCTCAAGGTTCCCTCTTCTTCAAATGTAGCTCCTGACATGTGGTGGCACTTTTTGCGTTACTACAACAACATTTCAGCTGGGACATGAACACACACAGCGACTGAAATAATAGTAAAGATAATAAAAATTGGACAAGAATAACCTGATGACATCACGCACGTCGTGAAAGACGACCGGGGATGATTAGTCGTGGACCTTCATGTAGTCTGTCATGTCTGTCGGCCAAGTCATGGCACAATTTGAAGACTCCACCATCATGTGATCTGACATAGTGACTGTCGGAACAGACAAAAATGTTGTGTAGTGTGAACCCGGCATTATGAAAAAAAAATCCCAAAGTTAAAGGAGAAGTCCAGTATTTTGCACTTTGAGCCCCATTCCTGGTTGTTTATGATGAAATAGAGTGGTTAAGACCAAAATCTTGACGATTGCTCCTTCTCTGAGAATTTGAGAGAATTTGTCTTTCCCCTGCCTGGCTTAACAATGCTGTCTATGGCCATGTGTAAATCTGTCCTAAAACCACCTTAAACGTTGGTTTTCAAAGCCATGAAACTCACCCAGTGGTCAGTGGTGTTCCTTGATGTTCCCACATAAAAATCGTAGCAAACTGTGGTTTCCGTGATGATTTATTTGACATTTTGTCCATGCATTGATTTCCTATAGGAAGCCTCATTGTCCGTTGGTAGTAATCCGCCACTGGAAACAGAAAGGGGGTTGTTTACGACAAGGTTGTAGTCATTGTAGTCTTTTATCTCAGCGAAAGTGCCGGCTCGACAGTGCTGTGTGTGTTCCTCCTCTTCAGAGGAATTCTCCTGCAGTCGCTGACCACACAAAACTTGCCCATTATTACTCGCTTGTAAACAACCTTCACAGTACGATGCCTTTGAACACAACGCCAGCCTTCTTCTGCTTCTTTCTGTGTCCCATTACATTGCAATGGTTTCCTGCCGGTTGGTGACACTCACGTAAAGGAGCATTATCACCATCAAGTGGGCTGGAGTGTATAACGCTTCAGGGTCAAACCAACAATCAAGCGGAAGTTTACACACGGGTGTGAGGCAGCTGAAAAAATAGTTCCACAATCCAGATGAATAGAAAACACGGATGGAAACCACAGTTTGCTACGATTTTTATGTGGGAACATCAAGGAACACCACTGACCACTGGGTGAGTTTCATGGCTTTGAAAACCAACGTTTAAGGTGGTTTTAGGACAGATTTACACATGGCCATAGACAGCATTGTTAAGCCAGGCAGGGGAAAGACAAATTCTCTCAAATTGTCAGAGAAGGAGCAATCGTCAAGATTTTGGTCTTAACCACTCTATTTCATCATAAACAACCAGGAATGGGGCTCAAAGTGCAAAATACTGGACTTCTCCTTTAAGGAAAGGCAGAGTATGAAACACAAAGTGACAGCAGGAAGTCCAGAAAATGAATTGCAGGTTCACAAGAAATTAAATTTCCATGACTGACCAAAGCTTATGCTGACTTGATATTAGAAATTTGACATCAAGGCACAAATCCACTTTGAGATTCACGAATAATGTCATTCATCCCACTTTTCAGTCAGAAACAACGACTTTACAGTACAGTATTGTTTTGCCACACCAGTCATCATCGATTAACAGAACCTTATTTGGTTTTGGAATTAGTGTTAGTAGGCCCTGTTTCATTGCTGACGGCTTTATTGTTTACTGCTAACAGGAATTTTGTAATTTCAGAAGGAAATATAAGATGAAATTCTGAGGTAAGGCCGTCATTCCCCAGTGATCTTTTGAGTTTAACATTTAACACACTCCACTTTATTTCTTTAATAGGTAACATTTCATCACGCTCTTTGAAAGTATCACTTGCTTTTTTAACATCTTTAAAACAGTTGAATGTACTAGAACTGACATTAATTTTTAACTTTTACATAAAACTTTTACATTACACAAAAAAAAATCCTCCATTTTTTCACCAATCCGCTCTAATCATGACCATATTGAAAGCACCCTTTGCTCTCTCTCTATAGAATTTGTCTAATTCCTGAGGTCGACGCCTCCAAACATTTGATGTGATGTCTGAAATACATTTTATTTAATTCTCTAATTTTGTTCATTTCTTTTGGCAAAATTGAATCGCAAGTTTCCTAATTTCTTATTTAAGCAATTCCCAATAGCTTCCGTGGTCGTTGTTAGACATTTCATGTTAGCATTACTGTTCAAAAAGGTTTTTTATAATGTTATCAACAGGTATTGCTAACAGTGGCTAACAAGGCTTTGATGTAACTAAACCATAGACTGTAAAGATGGATGATGTGTCCCCGCTTAATGCCGCTATGCAGAATTAATACTTCTGCGTCGATTCAACACCATCCCTACGCCGTAGCCTGACGTGCATCTCCCCAGAAATGTAACTACACCTCTCAGCGACGCAGACCTCCTGTCTGTTTCTGTAAGCTGAAACCATTTCCCTCAGTGGAAACAAAGCTTTTATTTACTTTAATTTCACAGATAAGAAACAATAAATTGTGAAGACAATAAAGCCTCCACAAAAATAGCATTTTAAGTCTTGTGTGTGATTTATCCTGACTTCATATGAGCAGAGGAAATCTCTGCTAGCTGCTAGGCTAATTTATACAATGTAAAATGCCATAGGGTTGTGCTAATAACATTAGCATGCTGTATTTGTTTGGAAAACGTGTTAAGTACACGACAGTTGTTTTGTCAGTGAATAAGTATAAGTATAAATGCTCACAAGGGCGTAGGCTCTGTCGCACAAGTATAAATCCCCCTACAGTGAAACCGAAATATCCAGGATATAGTCACTGTCACTGGTGACGCCATTCGGAGCCAGACTCCGACCAACTGCAAGCAGCACTATTGAATGCGAACACACTGATTGGCACACACAGCTCAATCGATCATGGCATCTAATCTGTGTTTTATGGCATTGAATAACTAACTTAAATCAAACTTATCAGAGAAATGACGCTCTATCAACTCCTGGAAATGACAGAAACCATCTTTATGAAAAAATGTTTCCAACGTGTGCTTTGAGTTTTTATTTTGGCTCGTGTCTCATCCACTAACATGGAGAGGGCAGGCTTTATGACCTGTACTGCAGCCAGCCACCAGGGGGCGATGGAGATGTTTTGGCTTCATTTATGTCGTCCATCTTTATTTTCAGTCTGTGAACTAAACAGTGGTTAACAAGGCTGTGATGTAACTGTATGAAACACTGTGACGTTAACGAGGAGCCTCATTCACCAACCCTTCAACACACTCAAAACATTCTGACATTCTCTGTCCCCCTCTCTGTCTCTGTCCTTCTCTCTGTCCCCTTCTTATTGTCTCTGTCCCCCTCTCTGTGTCTGTCCTTCTCTCTGTCTCTGTCCCCCTCTCTGTCGCCGTCCCCCTTTCCGTTTCCCTCTTTCTGTCTCCGTCCCCCTCTCTCCATCTCTGTCCTCCTCTCTGTTTCCTTCTTTATGTCTCCGTCCCCTCTCTCTGTCTGTGTCCCCCTCTTTTTGTCTCTGTCTCTCTCTTTCTGTCTTTGTCCTTCTCTATGTCTCCCTCTTTCTGTTTCTGTCCCCTTTTTTTGTCTCTGCCCTCCTCTTTTTGTATCTGTCCCCCCTCTTACTGTCTCTGCCCCCCTCTTTCTGTCTCTGCCCCCCCCTCTAATTGTCTCTGTCCTCCTCTCGGTTTCTTTCTTTCTCTCTCTGTCCTTCTCTCTGTCTCCCTCTTTCTGTCTCTGTCGCCCTCTTTCCGTCTCTGTCCCCCCTCTCTCTGTCTCTGTCCCCTTCTTATTGTTTCTGTCCCCCTCTTTCTGCCCCCCCCCCCCCCTCGCTGTCTCTGTCTCCTTCTTATTGTGTCTGTCCCCCTCTTTCTGTCGTTGTCACCCTCTTTCTTTCTGTCTCCCTCTCTCTGTCCCTATCCCCTTCTTATTGTCTCTGTCCCACTCTTCCTGTCTCTGTCTCCCCCTCTTTCTCCCTGTCTCCCCCTCTTGCTGTCTCTGTCCTCCTCTCTGTCTCCCTCTCTCTGTCTCTGTCCTCCTCTCTGTCTGTCCCCGTCTCCCTCTTTCTGTCTGTCTCCCCCTCTTTCTGTCTCTGTCCTCTCTGTCTCCTGCTCTCTGTCTCTGTCCCTCTCTCTGTCTCTGTCCCTCTCTCTGTCTTTGTCCTTCTCTCTGTCTCTTCTAATGTTTGGAGCCTAGTCCTCGGCCCTCTCTGTGTGTGCACACGGTCCTGCAGTCTGATGCCCTGTTTTGGGGATTTGCAGGCGTTTACTCGTGCTAGTTGGCATCAACTGGCACGCACTGTTAACATGTGAGGACATGGCATTCGTCATGATAAGAACACAGGTGCAAACAATTCTGCCATGTAAGGGCACGCTGTGAACCTGACGTAGAATTTTCACGAGAACAAATTTAAGAAGAAACCTTAGGAAGATATTGGTGAAGGAGGCTGGGAGTGACGTGTTAACAGTCATGATTAAAGGATTGTTTGATATCACTCTGAGGTCGCTAGCTGCCTGTTAATGGGAAAAGCGTTTTTGTAAATGCTGTGAGAGCCTTGTAAATGTGGAAAGGTCAAGTTTTGTTCCAAATTATGTTTTCATGTAAATTAAGTAAATGAATGAATGCATTAAGTTTCTCAGAGCGCTATCGCAGTTGGGATATTAACGATGTGCGTATTTTATTTTATTTTTGCTGTGTTTTTAAGCCGCTCTGAACGAGGACATGGACATGGTCATGGTCATGGACATGGTCGTGGACATGGTCATGGACATGGAAATGGACATGTTAGGTGAAACCCTGGAGAACACCAGATATAATTCCAACGAGATCATAGAAGAACTGGTTAAAACTGGAGACTCCATAACAGGTTAGTTCATAATAATAACGTTAATAATAAAAATAGTGATGCTGTTACTGATGTTGTGCATGCTAACCTGTTACTTTCATTTGTGTTTCAGACAACTGCCAGGAGAAAGCTAATCCTGCGCCCTGCCCGTCACCATCAGGTGTGCCAACTAATCACCCGTTCACCAGAGAGCAAACGATGTTCATAATTAGCCAAGTGGATCAACACATTACCTCTAAAGGACGTGGTCGTCCTAAAAACCTGACCGACTTGAATGAACGGCTGAAATGTACCAGAGGCAGTAAAAAGCAATTCTGGATGGACATAGCAGAAAAGTTGCACACTAAGTTCAACCAAGTGTTCCACCATGAGAAGGTAAACAGGAAATGGAGCACTCTGGTTGAAGGATTCAAAAAATTGAAAGGCAATAATAAATCCACACGCTTCCAGTTTTATGACGAAATGAAAGCACTTATGGATCCACAAATTGAAGTGGACCCTGTCAGGACATCAGAGGTGCAGCAGGTGTGCAAGCCTGAGGTCCTGGCACATTGCAGCAGGGTCACACCATTCGCTGAAACTGCACGTAGCCAAGCTACACCAACACAACTTGCTGTTAAACGTATGCCAAAACCCCCTGACACACCTGTGTCTCCTTGCAAACAGAAAAAGTGGGAGGATGGGGAAAAGCCGTTCTGGCAAGAGCTTAATGAAGACTGGCAACAGATTTTGCGCAACACCATGAAGCAGCAGACAGAGATTTTGTGCGACACCATGAAGCAGCAGACAGAGATTTTGCGCGACACCATGAAGCAGCAGACAGAGATTTTGTGCGACACCATGAAGCAGCAGACAGAGATTTTGCGCGGCACCATGAAGCAGCAGACAATTTTGTGCGACACCATGAAGCTGCAGACAGAGATATTGCACCAGATAGCCATGAAACTGAAGTAAAAGCTGTACAGTGTCCAAGTCCTGTACAATTTTTACCTTTTTTTTTTTTTAAGTTTAGTTTAAGAAGAGACAGCGCAAATTAATAAATACACATGGTATTAAAATGCCAGAATTAGCCAAAAGGCTATTTTAGTCCCTCGGCCAAAATGGTACCAAGGCTAACTAAAATACAACAAAACACAAAAAAGCAAACCACAAAACAAGAGAAAAAAGAAAACGTCATACAATATAAAACACTGTCCTGTTATTTATTTACTTTCTTTTTCTATTTTTTTCCTTTTTATTTTTTTTAAACATTTTTTATATGGTTTGCACAGAAATATCACTTTTTGCACATTGTGTCAAATTTTCTTTTATTGTAAATTGTTTGTAAATTAAGTTATTTTTTTCCTCTACAACTTCACAGTCGGTCACGAATTACATGATATTTCATGAATTTATCTCAGAGGTTCTCCGAGGCTGTGTCGAGGCCTAGCTGACAGCTTGTCAGTCAAAGTGGCCACCCCCTTAATCATGCAGAACTTTAAGCCTTAATAACATTTAAACGGAACCGTTCTAAAAAAAATTCACTCCCCATACAGTTGACATGAATGATGAAATAACCCGTAGAGATCAAAACTGTTTTTGTACCAGACTGTAAACATGTTTATTTTAGCTGTAAAGTTGAGCATTTTAACATGGGAGTCTGTTTTGGAGCCAGCCCCTAGTGGCCAGTCGATGAATTGCAGTTTTTGGCATTTCCACATTAGGGCTGGTAAAATAATATTAGAAAGTTGAATAACCGTCGAATATGGGAAAAAATGGACATTTGGTTGTGAAATTTAATATTCGATCGCTCAGAGCACGGGGCGCGCTGCTGACTCTCTCCCGGTTTGTGTGTGTGTGTGTGTGTGTGTGTGTGTGTGTGTGTGTGTGTGTGTGTGTGTGTGTGTGTGTGTGTGTGTTTGTCCGGTCAGTAGGAGGGAAAGTTGTGAACGACACCAAAGCAGTTTGCACAAACAGAGATTAACACATATGAAAGAGAGCCGCTGCTGCCAGCCGACGCAGATCCACTCCTATGGTGGAAAGTGACAGGCAGTGTAAGGTTTCCCTATGTTGCGCAGGTTGCAAAAAAAATACCTTACTGTACCCGGTACTTCTGTTAGATCAGAGCGTGTTTTCCTTGGCAGGCAACATTGTTAACAAAAAGCACTCAGCGCTCGCTGCTGATGAAGTGAACTGTCTCGTCTTTTTGGCAAACAATCTGTACTCTGCCAGACATGTTTTGAGTTGATTTGTGGCCTGTACGCTTTTAACGCTGACCTATTTTAACAATACATGCAGTTATTTTCTATGAAAAAAAAAAATAAAATAATTTAAAATAATATTCAAATATAATCAATATTCTGCTGTTATTTTAAAGTCATATGTAAATATATATAAATATAAATATTTTTCAGTTCAAGAAAATCTATAAAGAGAGAACAATCAGACTCAGTCTTTTGAGAACGAAGGTAACCAAGATAAAGAATACATCAGGGAACCCTTCATCAACGTCCTGTGGAATAATTTCACATAGCCTGATTTTTGTTCTTCTATAGTCTGAGATGTGCGAAAGAACAACACAAGAGAAATAATAATTATTATTAGGGTCCGAGCCGCTAAGCAGCCAAGGACCCTATTGTAATCGGAAAAATTCTTTCTTTCTTTCTTTCTTTCTTTCTTTCTTTCTTTCTTTCTTCTTCCGAGGAAATCATACTTCCCATGGGCAAAAACTCACCAAACTTTACAGAAATGTCCGACCCCATGTCAGATTTACTCAACTCCAAGGACATGTCCCTCCCCCTCCTGGTGGAGGGGGACAATAAACGTTTAAATTTAAAAACTTTAAAAATTCCTACCAAACCAACGATACATGCTACAGTTTTGAAACTTCACCACAATGTAGCCCCAGTACTGCAGAAACTTTTGTCCATTTAGACTCATTACAAATTATGAAGTCCATCACTCTGTTTTTTTCAAAAACTGTAAAACTTATAAAACCTATCTCCCCCCACAGTTTTTGCTCAATTGTCACCAAACTTGCTAGAGAGCATCTCCAGACTGTCCTCCACAAAACTTGTTTCTCGGATTTTTGATTGATCAAAAATTGAGCCTACAGTGCATGAAAACGTTTGACTGTAAACACTACTGTAAACATATACCATCCAATTCTTGCTAAATACATTTTCAATCTTCCTGAAAAAAATTGACAATATTTTGGAGTCGTGGTTGATGAAGTTTGGCAAATATCAGAATTTTATCTCTAAAACTGAATTTTCTAGAACATTTTGAATTCTGCTCTCATGGGAACAACTGGAGTCAGTGTAAAAGTGGCATTTTTAAACATCACATTTTCTCTTGTGAAGCAAAACACTTACCATTAAAAACAAATCACCAACATGTCCATGCTGTCTAGATGCAATTTATGTATTGTCAGATTTTTGTTGAGATAATAGAATTTGTGACATTTTGACTATTTTTGAAATCTGCCACAACTGCAGCCCGGTCGGTGACTTCCTGAGTCTATTTGAGAAGCCACACACCAGGTGTCACTTCCAGACAATTAGCTCAGTGAGTTAGGAGCTGGATCACAGTGCCAAGGACTCTGGGTTCAAGACCCAACAAGGGGGATGAGTATGACACATTAAAACTACAAAGAGTCTTTGTGAAACAAATGTTCCACTGATACGAAAGTGTACTTTGCGAATTTATTCCAATATTCAACCACTTTTACTTTTCAATTGCTGCAATACAATTTCCAGATGATGCAACCTGCAAAATGACTCAGCTGATGCTAAATGCAGATTGTAATATCAACTTCCTTGATGTCTTCCTATTCTTCTGCTTGTTGCTCAGAATTGCCTAAAAATGCCCGGACTCGACCCATCGCTACTTTTATTATTGTTGGCAAGATTTTAGACATACAATCACTGTAAGTGCTTCTGTCATTGAGTAATTTAAGTTTCAATGCACTGAAATAAATGTTTTTTTTGTATGTGTGTGTGTGTTTTTTGTGTGTGGTTATAGCTGGAAAACAACATGACCGTAGCGTGAAGCCTCACATAGTGCAAATTCAAAGCAGATACCTTTTTTTTTTAAATTTTGCTTTTACGTCACTACTTCCAATCTACGATGGGCTTGAGATGCGCCCGCACTGAGGACTTGGATCAGATTAATCTGATCCTGTCTGTTTCAGCGGTGGGAAACAACCGCATGCCTTTGCTGACATCGACCCCAGGAGGTGAATTGGCACCTCTCCAGCCACCAGTCCACGCTTCATATTTTTTGGCTACCCCCTAAAAAGTAGATAGATACCAAAATCTCAGAGAAAAAAACATTTGTCACATTTTTCTGAGGGTTTTTTTTTTCAGGGTCTTTTCTAAAAACAGAGGGTGAGTCTTTGTACTGAATGTGTGACTATGTGTGAAAAGAATAATCAACATAAATGTCTATTTATGATATGTATATGAAAGCACTTCTAGAAAAACTTAATTGATAAGAAAGACTTTTTTCCCCTTAAAACAACAAAGGAGCCATTTGTTTATCATTTCTGTGCATGTTTAACAGTATGCAGGTCTGAACTGCCACTCAAAGGCTACTTATGGTCATTGACTACTGAGACCCATAAGCCTTACGTCAAATTGTGGGCCGATTATTTTGGTTAAGGTTAAAACCTGAGAATGTTAGTGATGCATGTCCCTTCGGCGCAGGACGTAGTCTGATTTTTTTGGCATGGCAACAGGCTTTCTAAGGTCTTGTTTCTACGACGACGATTTCAACCGTAACTGTGAACTGAAGCTGCATTTTGGCTGATCTTTACACGACAGCGGCATTTTGGGTGCCTGAAAACATCTGTTGTCATGTAAACTTGCAATATGCTCTTACTCTGAAAACAGACTTTTCGCACGTGTGCATTACAGTTCCAGTCACGAGGCATGTGCGAGAAAGTCGACCATCACAACAACAATGGCGGGCTCCCAAGCTCTGTTTGTGCTGCTCACCCTGTTGAATTTATCAACGCTTCTCCAGCAAAGTGTAGATTTACTGTGACAACTCCACCTCGTCGTCCGTCCAGACAAATGTTTGTGCGGTTGCCATTTTGTTTGTTTATACATCACCGCTCTGTAGAAGGAAGCACACGTGTTGTTTCATTAAAAAGTCGCACCGCCAACTACTGGCCTGGCATGTACACTGCAGTGTTTTTGGTCATTTTTGCGGATCCGTGTGCACGGTGATTGTTCTCAAAACGTTGTCATCTGAACATGGAGCTTTTTTCAAAACGCAAATGAGAAGGGGATCGTTTTCATGTAACCATAGCCTTAAGCCCCGTTTCCACCAAACACTTTCAGTATGGTACCTTTGGAACCAACACTAACCCTTCAGACATGGTACCTAGACCCTAGTGTTTCCACCACAACCAGTCCTCTTAAATGTGGGCGGAGTTGTTGTCACTCACTGCTCCGTCCAGCACTCACTGTATTTCCTCCTTTATCAGTCTGCACCTGGTTTATCGTCCACAGAACGAGGCTGCACGCCCACATTTTCAGAACAAAATAGAACAGGCTGCAGTGAGAGTCTCTCTCCATGGGATATTTAAAAATAGCAGCTCTGTGCATTTAGTCCTTCTCAGGCAAGCTCAGGGGTTTAGTGTTGCTGTAGCCCACAGGAACAACGCTCCATGATGCTTTTTTTTTTCTCCAAGTGAGGATTAGAATATATGCAGTTCACATAATCTGGTCAAAATGAAGTCTCTGGCCCATGACATGTGCGCCAATTATAATTATCTAAATGTATTTGCGTCATAGTGAGTGGACACCGCTATAAAATGCATCTCAGGCACATTCATCAGTGAAAAAGAACCCAAAGACACGATGTGCTGCGTTTGTCACAATTTTATTTTCAAGATAAGATGATAAATCATTGATAAAAACAGACGCACAGTGCTTATAGGATTACGGCTGCTGGCGCCACTGCAATGATCTGCAACTTAAAACAAGTGGTGGCCAGAGCCGTAAAGTGGCGGTGCAACAGACACTTCCCTAATTCGAACCCCACTACCTCCGGCCCCCTCGCTCGGGCCACACCCATCTCCAATCTCGGCCTACATTTTGATCTCAGTAGCAGCCGTCAGGATGTCATCGCGGCTGGTAATCTTTTTTGGTGAATCATTTTTGAAAGCAAAAACCACAGAAATTTCAGTTTTGTACTGTTGGTCAGACAATTTAAATACGCCCACTTCAGTTCTGGGAAATTTCATTGTTGAAAAAAATGATTAATTGGGACAGAAATCGTTCGCAGCAGCCCTGCACTCCTTTTTACTTCAGTGACAGTGTGTGTGTGTGTGTGTGTGTGTGTGTGTGTGTGTGTCCACCAGGGGAAGACAGCAGCGGACCAAGCAGAGGGAGACTCGGAGCTCGCCACCTTCCTGAACGCCCAACAGCACACATCCTCTGCCACCCACGAAGACTTGGAGACGGCTGTCTGAGGCGCACACGCACACTCTCACACGCCCACTCACTCGGTCTCTCTGGACTCTGCACACACTCGTAGTGGAGACGAATCTGGGAGAGAAAAGTGTAAAAAGAAAAACGATCAGAGTCTGTTTGTCTCTGCAGAGATAAACGAGACAAATCAGAGGAGTGAACTGCTTCAGCTCACAGCAGCACCGCAGCGGAGGTTTTAATGGTCAACTATTTATTTGTATTTATTTATTCATATTCTATTTATTGGTTGTGCTGATTGATTGATTGATTGATCGTTGGACTTTTAACGGTTCAGGATGCAAGTGCACTTTGAGCAGCCGTGGTGAGTTCACTTGTCGTTTAGGAGAGACGAACTCAAGAAAACATGTTTTATTTCGGTCACAGTTCATATTTAAAGAATGGGTTCACTCAGTAAAAAATATGTGTTGATCAAGTATTTAAAATCAGTTAGAAATTACTTCTGCTGAAAATAATTAAAATGACATAAATACTTAAGTTTTATATGTGTTTACCCCATAAAACCTGTGTGCCAAAGACACTGATGTAGTGTCATATCTGTCTCAGTAATGCTCCCAGAATCCATCACAGTGGTTTCACGTTGTCATACATCTTCAAAACGTTGCTTTCATACCAAATGATGTAATGTTAACGTTAATGTCCACATTACTGGGTCAACGGAGGGCTGCGAACATTATAAAGCTAAAAAAATCTAATTTCAGCTGTCTCACGGAGGAAAGATGAATTAAAAATATGTGTAATTGATTATTAAATTTCCAGTCTGCGCAGGGAGGTTTGAAATGTTTCTTCGACTCAGCTGACCTGATACTGAGGGCGGTGTTGCTCCACTGATTCCTAACCTAGGGGGCAGTGTTGTAGTCAAGACCACTTAAACTAAAACCAGATTAAGACTTGAGGTTGAGGCTGATTTTTATCTGTAATAAGGCTCTACGCAGAGCCCACGCTGTAGCTTACACAAGTGGCCTGTGTTGTTTATACTTGTTGGCTGGTGTGTCTGCGTTGGTCTGCAATTACACCTCCGAAACATTAGATGGCGGTGGGATCCTTACGCCTCTGTTCTGACTTTCTGCAAAGAGCTGCAAAGTTTAATTGATTCAACTGACACACACATTAAACATGGCCTAACAGCAACAATATTAAACCAAAGTACAAAATTCTGCTCCGTTACAACTCACACAGTTCACAGACAAAACAACTGTCTTATACTAAACATGTTTTACCCACAAATGCATCATGCTAACATTTTTAGCATACACCTATGACATTCCCCATTGTATAAATTAGCCTAGCTGCTAGCAGACATTTCCTCTGCTCACATAAAGCCTTAACAACAGCATCATGTAACAAAGGTAATGTTACAAAATTTGGCTCCTTAAGGTTCACTAACTAAACAGTTGTCTAATGTCGGGTTCACACATCATGATATCAGCCTGATTATAGCCCAATGCAGCGTCGTACCGTGTTGGCTTGGATCGTGAACGACAATGAGCGTTGTTGATTCATGCCTAAAGCTGGATTTATACTCGTGCGGCAGACCCTACGCCGTAGCCTACGCAGTTGTGAGCATTTATACTTGTGCGGTGGTGTGTCTGTGTCACTCTGCAGTTACACCTCCAAAACACTAGTTAGCGATGGGGTTTCTGTGAAGTGCTGTAAAGTTTAGTTGATTCAAAACACACATTAAACACACATTAAACATGGCTTAATAGAGACAGTTTCAAACACAAGTACACAAATCAGCTTCACTATAACTGGCAGCATTCACAGACAAACACTTGTCTTTATCTGGACACATTTTCCCCACAAATAGAACATGCTAATGTTTTTAGCACAAGCCTATGCAGTGTAGGCTCTACGTCAACGCAACCGCACCATAGAAGTGTGGTCCAGGCCCAGGCTCTCAAACAGTGGTGTTAAGACTGATCTTACGTACTACAACACTGCCACAGGGTTTGAAAACATAAATTTCATGCGTCACAAAATGAGTTTAAGAACGAAAGAATACAAGTTTGCTTTTTATTCTTGTGAAACACTTGATACTCTCACCTTTTTAAGCCTCTAAAAACTCCTCAAACAACCTCAGAGGGAAAAAAAATCACCCTTTGCATCAACTCCTCCCAGTTTATACTGGTTTGTTTTGAGGTTTAAGTTTGGGAGGCGCTGGTTTATTCCACAAACACAATTCTCCCTGAACATCGACATACAACTGGTCACCAGACATGTCGGATATAGTTTTAAAAAATCAGAGATATTATACAACAAAGCCAGTGTCGGCCCAGAATGGAGGAAAACCATGAAGCAACCAGTTGATTATAATGGACAGAGCAGACTGTCACTAATCTGATCATTTCTAAACGCTGCCGTCACACAAACAAGTATTTTAACTTTTCACAGTGTGTTTGTGGTACTCCTGACCCGACAAGGCTTTTCACATGCAGCGTGTGCACGTATGTGTGCGTGTGTGCGTGTGTGCGTGTGTGCGTGTGTGTGTGTGTGTGTGTGTGATGATATTCTTCATTCCATATCAAACCTGAAAAAAAGTCAGTACAGCTGCAGCAGAAAGTTTCCACCGCTCTCTGTGCAGCAGGTACAAAACTACAGATTGTGTTATGTTATAAATGTGTGTGTGTGTGTGTGTGTGTGTGTGTGTGTGTGTGTGTGTGTGCGCAGCATCTATCCAAGAAGAAAAGAAGAATCTGAGCCATATTCAATGCAATATGAATAGATGACGTCTTTTTGCATTTCTATATTAATCGTTTACATTACATTAATGTTTTTAAACATAGTCGACCATTTAGCACCGAGGAGTATTGAATGTGCAATTTTACTTCAGTGCTGGTTGGGTATATGATTGTTTTATGTTTTTATTTTTTTCTTTTGTGTGCATGTATGTCGATGGATTGAACTTTTAAACAACCCTGTGAGGTCTCTTTTGATATAACCTGTTGTAAAGTAAATTCATATATAAAAGAGGAACTGCGGGGAGACATTTTAAAAATCCACACGTAGCCATCGTAGAAGTCTGACGGCTTTTAAACGGCAGTGCATATTAATGTCGTGTATGTTAACAAACAGCATGTTGGAAATCCTGTTTTCAGCTGCTGCTAATATTCAGTGTTATTTGTTACATCGTGTGTTTCCGTTTTATTTGGAAAAATGAGCATCTTTTTCAGTTCACGGTTCACTTACTAGATTTCTTCCAGAGCTTTCAGCAACATTTCGTGGCCTTCCTTGATGTGGCTCAAAGCTCCAGAGGAAAGCTGGTAAATGTACCTTAAATGATGGGACCATTATTGTCAGTATTATTCTAGGTTTTTAAATCATTCTGTAGCTTCCCAGTAGTGTTACTCAAATCCAAACATTTAAATTTAAATTTTGGATGTTTCAGCGTCAACATGCGGTTTTCCCGAGCCCTTATACAAACATGTTCGCATGTGCCCTGACGCAGGTTTCTGCACGATGACATCGCCACATATAGACCCTTTAGGGCTGACGTCACGATGACATCAGTTTATTATCTGGAGGTAAACCTGCCTCTCCCCCACAGGGCTGTAGGCTACATAGGAGTCTTAAAATGTGGTCTTGTTGTGTTATTGGGAGCCAGAATAGAAGGAGTCATGGCTCCAAACCAGCCGCCACTGCCCGTCAACAAAAACAAAGATGATTAAATGTGATAAGACCAAAGGACTGGACGGAGGCCATCATCAAAAATGCTCACATGTGTAGCGCACACTTCATATCAGGTTAGGGACAAAGTATTTTCTGTTGTAGGGATGAATAACGTTATGTGTATTAAGGGTTATCATGTCCACCTCTTCAGAAACTGGCTATAGAGCCGACATGCCTGGCTACACCACCAACTTGTGCGTCCTAAAGTCCTCAAATAGCGTGCATTCGGGGGGCGCCATAGAGCCCGCTGGACACATTCATAAACATTGCGTACGCACAAAACGAGGCCTGAAAGAGACGTATGCCACAGGAACTTTCACCCATGCTAACAAACATTTTGGAGACAGGAAATTAGCGACTCAGATGGAGAGGTGGAACCCTGATTGTAGGAATTGTTGAATATTTTTTTTGGCACATGCCATTCTTGGCTTCTGTCCATACGTATATTTTTAGTATAGATGCTACGCACTGTTTTATAAATGAGACCCCTGATGGTTATGTGTTAAAGCATCCTAAGCCTCTTTAAAAATCCGACTGCGAGGCGGAGTAATATAAAAAAAAATAACATTTTAAAAAATTTGGTCTCCCTTTTAGTAACCATAAATTAATGTCAGCATTTTTCTTTTTTTTTTTTTTTTTAAACCTTTATTTAACCAGGTAAAGTCCCGTTGAGATCGAGATCTCTTTTACAAGGGTGACCTGGCCAAGAGGTCAGCAGCACACATCATATTCTTTGCCATTTTCTCTCATGATCAATAAACCTCTCTTGCGTATTTGCCGCGATACTCTCTAAAATAATATGTACTCCAGTAAAACAAATGACAAGACAAACTTTGCTTTGGATCAAAAATATACTTTAATAGACACTTTCCAGCCAATCAGAAGTTGATCCCATGGCGGCGCTCTACATTATATTACACTAAAAACATATTTAGAAAAAGATAAATGTATTATTGTGTGTTTTGTTATTTGCTTTGTAAAGTGATGCATTCAGGGACGCTGGAATATAAAAAGTAAAACGATTACCTTTTTAATCCCAAACTCATACGACAGTCTTTTTGTTTATGACGTATGAAATGCTCTGCTGCATTTGTGAGTAATTCCTCGACTAAATCCACATTTCAGACCTCTCTGATCAGAGTGCATTTCTTCTTTGCCATTGATTGGTTTATGATGCAGGACTTCTACGATGGCTACCAGCATCAGCGTCCACTTGAGACATTCCTCTGAGTGTCTCCAGACGATAAAACAGACAAAAGTGTAAATGAAATCCTTGAACATCTGTGAATGGTGACGACCTTTTCTATGAAGTGACTGTGGTAACAAGCTCGGCCCGCTCTGAATGACATGCACACACGCTTCTTCTTATCACTCTTTCTATTGAGTAGAAACTTTGTATTAAATTGTGTCTCTCATCAGCGCTGGTTTATGCATGGCATTTTCTTACCTCCTTCCTCTGGATTATTTTCTGGTAATGGCATAAAGGACGGCATTATTGTTGTTTAAACTATTAAATCATTATAGTTTCAAATGATTTCTACCTGAGGTTCCTCTTAGGTTGGACATGTGGTTTTCTTTTGCTTTTGTATTTCTTATTTCTCTGCTGATGATGATGATGATGATGATGATGGGATTACTTGAAGTTTGTTGTTTTGTTTTCTTTGTTAAAAGAAGATGTGATGCTGTAGTTTTACCTCTGACATTATTTCCTGTTTGAATGATTTGTGGTGAAATCCACTGAGGACAGTTCCTAAACTGTGCTTCCTCTTTCTGATGGGAACCAATTGCTGTTATCATGACACATGCAAATTTAAACTTTCAGATGCAAAAATTCCCCGTAGTTTGCAGTCACTATGTTTTTAATTTAGCTTTTGTGTCACGTCTGCACACTGACTGCGAACCACAACCCAGGATGGTAAAACATCTCAAAACAATTAGCCATTCAACCATATATACTATAATACATATAATAAATAAAATATATCAGAATTATCGTAAATATATCAAGACTATCAAGTTCACAGCCACGCTAGCAGCTCTGTGTGGCTGGACTTGAGGTAAATGCTAACTTCAGCATGCTAACACGCTCACAACGACAATGTGTTTATGTTTAGCAGATATGTTTACCATGTTCACATTCTTAGTTTAGCCAGTTAGCATGCTAACATGTTCACGATGACAACTTGTTGATGCTGAGGTAAATGTTTACCATGTTCACATCTTAGTTTAGCCTATTAGCATGCTAACATGCTCCCAGTGACAACATGTCGATGTTTAGCAGGTACGATATTTACCATGTTCCCATCTCAGTTTAGCCTGTTAGCATGCTAACATGCTCACAATGACAACATGTTGATGTGTTGCAGGTGTGTTTACTATGTTCACCATCATAGTTTAGCCCGTTAGCATGCTAACATGCTCACAATGACAACATGTTGATGTTAAGCATAATGTTTACCATGTTCACCATCTTAGTTTAGCCTGTTAGCATGCTAACATGCTCACAATGACAACATGTTGATGTGTTGCAGGTATGTTTACCATGTTCACCATCTCGGTTTAGCCTGTTAGCATGCTAACATGCTCACAATGGCAATGTGTTGATGTTTAGCATAATGTTTACCATGTTCACCATCTTAGTTTAGCCTGTTAGCATGCTAACATGCTCACAATGACAACATGTTGATGTGTTGCAGGTATGTTTACTATGTTCACCATCTTAGTTTAGCCTGTTAGCATGCTAACATGCTTGCAATGACAACAAGTTGATGTTTAGCAGGTATAGCGTGCGTTTGTAAATCTTATCTGACACTTTACACTAAAATGAGAGCGCTGCTGTTCCAACAAACATCTGTAGCACCACACAGGCGGAGTCACGTCCATTTATACTGCAGGGAAGTTGATACAGAAGCTTTTTGCTCATCTGGCACTTTGGTGGACTTGAACCAAAATGATATTGAAACAACTTTTTTCCCTTCCGTCACTCTGACTTAACATTTTACCTCCTTCACAGAGTTTTAGTCAAACAAAACATTACTGAAACATGTAAAGTTGATAGACTCTTCTCTTTAGAGTCATTAAAATCTAAAATAATCCAGGTAAAGTGTACAGTAGAGTGTAAAACTGAAACCTCAAAACTTTTTACTTTTTTACAGGGAAAATTTGCAAATTTGGTCCTGTCAGGATTTATACCTTAAAAAGATGCCTTGAGCGTGTACATCAGCACAGATTACTAATCAAGGACTTATAAACCACTGGAGTTCTTAATATTCAATGACTTTCAGTACAGTTCATTTCTGTAAACTTTGTCAGCCGTTATTACAGGGTGTGTAAAGTTACGTCAGTGTTTGTGATGTTGCCGTCAAAAAAAATGGTGACAAAAGCTTTTTGTCTCATAATTTTGACTTTGGCCTACAATTAGACTTTTATCATATAATGTTGACTTTTTGTTTGATAATGTTGACTTTTCTTTCATAAATTTGACCTTTTGTTTCATAATTTCGCCTCTTATCTCAGACTTTTGACTTTTGTCTCAGACTTATTTCTTTTTGTCCTCTAATTTTGACTTTTTGTTTCACATATTCGACTTTTTGTTTGAGAATTTTGCCTCTTATCTCAGAATTTTGACTTTTTGTGTCATAAATTCGACTTTATTTTTCATAATTTTGACTGATCTCAGAATTTTGACTTTTATCTCATATTTTGACTTTTGTCTCAGAATTATTTCTTTTTGTCTTCTAATTTTGACTTTCATATATTGGACTTTTTGTTTGAGAATTTCACCTTTTATCTCAGAATTTTGACTCTTATCTCAGTTTTGTCACTTTTATTTCACAAAGTTGACTTTTAATCTCATAAATTTGACTTTTTTGTTTGGTAATTTTAACTTTTTCTTATAATTTTGAGTTTCTGTCTCATAATTTTGACATTTTGTCAAGTGGTTTCCACTTTTTGTCTCCTTTGACTTTCTTTGACTTACCATGTGCATTTTTTTAAATCATGAGTATATGTCAAGGGGTCACATGAGACTGCACTGCCAGTAAAAACTGTTCGACCTCATATCTTCCTCCTGTGCTACAGAAATTCACACTGCTGAGTATCTCATTACTTGGTGTTAACCTCAGCCCGATCATAAAACTATCAGAACAGAAACAAGTACAAGCCTTTGCTGGAACACTGAAACACATGTTCAGGTTCTTCTGTCCTAATTTCGGTTAACACTTTATTCTTCTGCTTAAACAGGAAGTGAACTGTCACGTATGGAACTGCGTAAAAAACATCCTGAGTCTGACACATGGCTAAGACGAGAGGTTTGGCTGTAAAGTCAAAGAACAAGCCTGCTGAGTGTCTGTAGTGTTAACTGCCGTCACTGTTCCAAACAGGAAACACACCTGTGGCAGGTGAAGTTATGTCATCAGCTGCTCTGGAGCTTTTGTTAAAATTTCCATTTTTCTTTAAAGAGTTCTCGGCCATTTTGACATAAGAATGAAGATTAAAAGTCAATTCTTGAGCTTGAAAACAGCGACAACATTTCATAACGTGAACAAAAGGTCCAGAACAACGACTGAATGGACCTCAAGGTGAAACTACTTTTATTATTTAATGTCTCACAGCTCGAGAGGCAACTTATAGTATCAACATACTTTTAGTTTTTGAGTCTGTCTGCCAAATATGACTTCAAGTTTCAGACCACTTTATTAACTTTGAAAACAGGCAAAGTCTGTGCAGCTGAATCTGAATAATTATGCAAATAAGATGAGTCTAAAACTGGAGACGAACAAGTGTTTTTAAAATCTGAATCAGTTCACTTATTTCAGTGTTCAGACTTTAATACAAGTTTACAGGGCTGCGTGGAAACACATTTACAGCAGTTAATGAAAAAAAAGATGAAAAGTTAATCATGATAAGAAATTAATTTTAATTAGTTGTTTTTTGTCCTATAATTTTGGCTTTTTGTTTCATAATTTTGACTTTTTATCTCATAAGTTTAACTTTTTGTTTCATAAATTCAACTTTTTGTTTTTATAATTTTGACTCTTTTCTCAGAATTTCGACTTTTATGTCATAATTTGGACTTTTTTTTTTTTTGACTAGCCCTAGGAGATGGCATGATTTCGTAATTAAGTAAAGTTTGTTTTGTTTTTTTAGTTTGGTGACAGAGATGTGTCATTTTTGTTTTTTTCCCCTGATGATTTCATTATCTGATGACTCGTCCTACGATCCCTTGTGGGAACCACAATGATTGACGGAAAAAAACACATTAAATAAAAAAACACACATTTTGAAGACCAACCAAAAATATAAATGATGACTCTGAGGTCATTCGTCTGTGTATTGTACGTAGGAGTAGGTTGTAACTTGACTCTTGAGTCAGCTTCCCAGTGAGTCGTGTTATAATTTTGACTTTTTGTTTCATAATTTTGACTTTTTATCTCATAAGTTTAACTTTTTGTTTCATCATTTTAACATTTTCTTAAATTTTGATTTTCTGTCATAATTTTGACTTTTATCCTATATTTTTGACTTTTTGTTTCATAAATTCAACTTTTTGTTTTTATAATTTTGACTCTTTTCTCAGAATTTTTTTTTATTTGTTGACAGAAATTTTAAATAAGTAAAAATCAAAGATGACTCTGAGGTCATTCGTCTGTTTATTTTACTCGAGTATGTTGTAACTTGACTCAGTCAGCTTACTCGTGAGTCATGTGAAAGTAACAGCTGTGTTGCACTTAGTTAGACATTGCAGCAATGTGTTGTGTCGGTGTGTAGTTGTCACAGCTTCCTCTTTTCTCTTTAGTGCCAAAATACGTCAAACAAGGTTATTTCATCATTCAAAACAAAAGCAGGTTTTGCTTTCTGTCTTTTAACCAACACAAAGAGGTTCTGGAAGTTTCTGTCACAACAAATAGATCAGAAGCTACTTTGAAGGGGCTTTAATCAGCAGTGTTTCTATAAAATAATTATTAATGGTTTTATAATCGTAATCTATGATTCAATAAGTGTGGTGACCTAACGTTTCTATTATCTTGGGATTATTAGTGTAACAAACAGCCTCTCGAGCTTTCTATTTTGAGCGGACGTCACAGTTACGTCACAGCAGTTGCGTGCGCTTACTGGTGGCAGAAAAACAGTGGGCATAGTTGACTTAAAATGTCTTCTTACGCCGTTGGATGTCAGGACAGGAATACAGATTAAGATAACCTTCATTTTTATAGAAAACCATCGCTGAGGACGTCGTAGTAGAAATAAAGTTTTGTCTCCAGTTAATTATGATCTCGATATTTAGGATAGAACTGCTGCCGCATACTCTGCAAAGGAGCGTGTGTTGACTTACATGAAGACACGAGTGAGCGTCTGGTGGCCAGGCCTCAGAAAGGGCCCTGCGTAGAATCGATTACGTCAGATTTATGTCCGACTTCATCCCGACTTGCTCTGAGGTACTGCGATTTTAGGCTTGCTTATGATTAACTACGCCTCGCCTGGAGAGTGGGCGAGATCAGGCGGCTGCAGCAGGAGGGGGTGAGAAAAAGCTGCGGTGAAGACGGACAGTTTCCCAACAGTTTCACTCAGTCACTGCTGAGACACGCACATCCTGTCCAATATGGTGTCAGAAGAATCCTCCTGCAGCAGAGGTGCCAACAAAAAACCACCATAAAGTCGAACAGACAGATTCCAGCACCTTTGAGTTGATAGAGGAAGTCATTCACATCCTGTTAGACTTGATGCTGATTTACTGAAACGTTATCAGAGCCATACATCAGTTAGTTCTCAGCCTCCAGTTGTTTTTATTAAGAAAGGGTAACCTATCAAAGTGCAAGGTACCCTGGGTGCGTTGGTTGTTGACGCTCTGCGACACCATGTCAAGTTCTGCCTGTTGCATACGTTGTCTTCTTTCAAGATCCACTTCTGTTTTCACAGGAAATTTAACGTCTACATACAGTCTCTTTAAAATAAAGGCACTACGTCGGTACAACACTGGAAGTTGATGTCTTTTTCCTTCAACAACTAACATGAGTTAGGTTTAGGAAAAAAGACACCGCTCTCTCTGGTGAAAGTCGGTATTTGTTGTTGTTGTCCCGCCACGTTTCCCCAATGCTGCCGGGTGTCGTTGAACTATAACAGCAACCAGCCACGTATCATGCCAACGTTAAAGGACACCTTTTTTGGTTGGTTTCTGACGCTGCAAGTCACTGCCCAAGCACCAGATTTCAACGACTGGGGTTGAGATTAGTTAGCAAGTGTGGCCAGTTAGATAGGGCTGGGGGGGCTTGAGCTCTGTGGTTCATTAGATTTCACCACCGCACATGTTCCAGCGCGGATTTGTTTTTGTGGGTTTGTTATCTGAAAGACTGTGGCCAGCACTGTGAAACCAGTGTGCTTTGTCTGGTCTTGGTGGTAAGTTGCACCTGTGCTTTGAGATGGCCAGGCATGTGGCAGAATTTGGTTTGGTTGTTGAGGGAAAATTCCTGCCAAAACCAAATCAGCATTCTGAGGTGGGTACTGCTTTAAATCCTATCTTATAAATTTTCAGTTAATGTCTTTGTAACTAGCCACCAGTTCTCTGTTGTGACCCTTGACCTCCCAGTGCACCGGTTTCTATTTACCAGTAGTTTCTCATCCTTAAATTGCTCCTCTGGATCCAACCAGTTGCTGGCTGAGGGATGTGGTAAGATGGCTGATGGAGGTTTAGATGGTTTAGTATGTTTGTATGATGGCCAGTCCAAGTCAGAAGTGGGGAAATGTTATTTCTCTTTGTGCTGTATTGTTTCAAAGTTTTGAATGGGAGAGCCCTCGTGTGTCACAAACTGCTCAGTGAATGTGACGAGTAAGCGATGATGGTGGGTGGATGTCTGCTGCAAGAGGGGAGAGAGCAAGGACAACATGAGGCAGCTTTTATAGCCTGGAAGGCCCAGGTGAGCTTCATCAAGGTACTGACCCTCCCATATGAGCCAGCTGCAGACAGTGGGAGGGGCGTCACACGACTAAACTTCCCCCTCAGTCACACAACATGTTTTCTGTTCACAGAATAAACCTTCAAATCAGACAAATAAAATCCAAACCTCTCCAACAGCATGGGTCACAGCTTCCGTGGAAGTACGCTACACTTTTAAATAAGGCCCCAAGCTATTGTTCCTGCACCGCCCAGTCAGCCGTTCCACGTTGTCCCTGTATGCCCCCCCCCCTCGCCCACTGAGATGAGTCCTAACTGTTGTGCTATCAGCGACTTAATGACGGTGTTGCTGGAGTGGGTGGTGGTGCAGTCGTGGGTGTAGAGGGTGTAGAGGAGGGGGCTTGGCACACAGCCCTGTGGGGAGCCAGTGCTGAGGCTGCGAGCTGTTGAGGTCTGGGGGACTACTCTAACCCTCTGGGAGCGATCTGACAGGAAGTCCAAGATCCTGCGGCAGATGGGCCATGCGTAGCTGCCCTGCTGCTCTATGTGGGTCAGGATTTACGTGAGAATTCATGTAAAATGGAGGTTGAACCATGGACATAAATTACACATCAGCAGTAAAGCATATCAATAGGCTACTCTGTTACGACTAAAACAACTGGAGACTGAGATCAAACTGATGTATGGGTCTTTCGATAAACCGGCAGCAGGTCTAACAGGATGTGAATAACTTCCTTCATTGACTCAAAGCTAATGGAAACTGTCCGACTTCACTGTGGTGTTTTGTCACCACCTCCTGCTGCAGATGCCTGATCTCACCCATTGTCAAGGCGAGGCCAACAGTGCAGAGCTAATAATAGCTCCATACACCGAGATCAATCCTGCCTCCTCACTGAGGTACACGTTTGTGTCCCCTCATGGCTCAGAGTTGCTCTGAGGACTTTCCTGAATCACTCCTAAGCTAGGACTCCTCTCTACATTATTTTAGGCTGGAGCTCTGAGTGTACTCTCAGAGTGTTTGTGAATACGGCCTCTGATAATTAGACTCACTGCAGCACGTCTGGTCGACCCCTGAAGAGGATTAGATCCTGACTGGTGGATCAGTGATTTTAGGTTTGAAGGCCTCTTGGCTTTTATAACATTTATTCGAGTGCGTTAAAATCCAGTAAATTGTCATCTTCTGCTGCCACTGCTACCAGTGGTGCGTCAGAGGCCATGTAATGCACCTTGGGATAGGCTGGGCCACGAAGGATTCACCTACCCGCCCCAGCCAGATTTTTGCCGCCTTAACTTTTGTCCTTGTCCTGCCGAGTTTCCCCCTGACGCTACTGGGCGCTGTTAAACTATAACGGCACCCGGCTGCGTATCATGCTGACATCAAAGTAAATGGTAAATGGACTGCACTTGTATAGCGTCGTTCAAGTCTTCTTGACCACTCAGAGTGCTTTAACATCTACTGAGGGCCCGTCCACACGAAGCCTTGTCAGGGTGAATCCGCCAAAGTTTTTAACTGGTTCGGCCTTTTATCCGCACGAAACCGCCATTTTCGGAGGTCGAAACCGCATCTTTTTGAAGCAGGGTTGCAGAGTGCACGAATCTGAAGATGCCGCCTTTGCGTCTTCGTGTGTACAGCCAATGCGTGACTTTTGGCCAGCAATGATGTCATAGCCTCACCTCTCTAACCTTTGACCTTGGATTACAGACTCTTGTTCCTGCTACAGAACCTGCTGAGCCGATTGGGGCTTCTACAGCAAAATCTCCCCCTCCTTCACTACGAGCAGCAGACAGCAACAGACAACTTGTACGCTACATGCTCTTGGATCCACTGTGGAGAGCAACAAGGTTTTTGCGCATACTACGCGTCTACTTCTCTGGTTCAGAGCTGTATGATCGATATATATATATGTATATATATATATATTTATTACACGGCATTGTCAAATGCTCGATCCTGATTGGTCAATTACAACATTCTACGGTCTGTTATTTCTGAATAGCAGACCGTTGCTATGAATAGCAGACCGTTGTTAAGGACGCTTCTGATCGACTCGGGCGAATCACGTCCTGTCATATCAATCCGCAGAAAGACGTTTATACCTGCGGCAAGAAATCGTTAATTTTCTGTTGTTTTCTGTTGCTCCATCAAATGCAATGGCATTAGTGAGTAGCCGTGTAATAAGCGGGATAATGTAGAGCGAGCCGGTCACTATAGAGAAATAAACCCCTTCAGGGTGTTTATTATTATTATTATTTATTATTTATCGGGGTTTATTTCTCTATAGTGACCGGCTCGCTCTACATTATCCCTTACATATATATATATATATGTATGTATACTGCAGTCTTTTTATGCGGTTTCAGGGGCTTGAACCGGCTTCATTTTGACGCCTGCATTCTTGAAGTTGGTGCCATGTTTACAGGACACTATTGCAATCCGATCAGTTTAATTTGGCGCTTTCAGAAAGACAAGTCTTTGTGTGGATGTAGCCTGAGTCACATTCACCCATTCACACACACACACACACACACACACGTGCACACATTGGTGAATGTGTGTCTTCACAATTGAGTTGAGACACAGCTGTTGTCTCAATATGCTTGTTGATGTTCAAGGAGGCCCAAAAGCTGAAACGTCATCAGAATAAGTGAACAAAATAATCCTAAACATCACAAACAACAAAAGGGCATAACTTTAATGCAGGTGTACTTTCACTGTCACAAATATAGAAGAATCTACAATCTGTGCAGTCAGCGCTGTTTGTTTTATCTCCATCATAACACATATAAAAGCACGAGGGTCAAAGTTCAGCAGTATCGTTAATAAGCAGTAGTGTGTATGTCTGACTGTATGTACACTGCATTCCACAGTACATATCCTTAAGAGCATCAGGCATGTGATTGGCTGATAGTTGTGCCGGTCGGCACGCGATTGGCTGTTACGGATGTTACGGGGCGGGACGACAGGCCCGTCTTCAACCACAGTCAGGGCATGAGGGGAACACACCCAAGCTGCCCAGCTTCCCACTAGGAGCTCCTCGGCCTCTTACCAGCCGAAGCAGCTCGGAGCTCGGAGGTAGGAGGTCGGAGCTGGGAGGTGGGAGCTCGGAGGTCGGAGGTGGGAGCTCGGAGGTGGGAGGTGGGAGAACTGGTGAGGACGTAAACCTGGACAATAGGACGACACTCGACGGCTGGTAGTGTCTGAGATGTGACTTGGTGAGGAGTTGTGTGAAGAAGCGGCGGCATATTAAAGCTCCGCGCCGACACGCTGACGCTTTTGCTCGGTGGGGCTGAAGGTGAGGAGGATGCGGAGACTGTAAGAGGTGAGCCAGGTGTCTCTTTATTCAAAGCTAGACTCCTTTCCAAACTTATCAGAGCTTATCGCGTTATCGACTTTTACACGGCCGGCCTACCGTTGTGCCAATTACAACACTTAAAGAGCCTTGAGTGCACTTTAAAATACATACGCCTCCATTTGCAGCAGCACTTAGCGGTACTTTGCTAACTTAACGGTTTTAAGTCCTGGGGCGCGTTCGCAAATTCCACCTGATGCTCCACTTTGCTATGTGAGCGCTGTATTTCGAAGAAATAACACACTAATTAACGTAATGTATTGTTAATTAAACAGTTAACTCCGCGCGGTGCTCCGCCGCTCTGCTCTGTCTCCGCAGACAGAGTGCCCACGGCGAGCTCCAGCACCCGGCGTGAGTGTTTCCAAATGCACCCACCCCGGTTCTTGTCCGTTGGTAATTTGGACCGTGCAAAAGTAACGTCTGTGGCACACAACGGTTTATGACTCTTACACGATATGTCCGGCAAGATAATCCTAACAAACGAACACCACTTTTATGATGTTTGAAGTGTAGATGCAGTCGCCAGAAGTAAGAAGCTAAAGCTAGGCTAAACAAACCGCACCGCGGTCGGAACCGGCAGTGCTAAGATGCTAATATGCTAATATGCTAACCGACGCCCTGGTTTTAGGTCCACTCTGCTACCGCAGTTTTAATGCTGTTATCGATTTGAATGAGGTGCACTGAAGGGGGGTCAATAACTCCAGGATGCAGCGGGGACTCGGGACAGTTACGCTCACAGTTGTGGTTGGCACGAGTCTCGAGTCGTACGTGCCGACATGGTGTCATGCTAATGAAGGAAACCGCTGGCTCGGGGGACTGGTCTGTGTCTCAGGGTCAGACTGGGGTGAGCAGGGGCTTTGCCAGCAGGCTCAGGAGGAGTATGCTGCTTGATCCATAGCACGTGGGAAAGCTGACATGAGAGTGTATTCTTTTTAAACCCATTATAGGCTTTACAGTTATTTTTTTAATGTTGTATACAGCCTTATCTTTTGTTTACTGTTTTAAATCCAGCTTGAATGGACTGCTTACTTGGCCGCAGTTTCCAGCTTGGGTTTAGCTGTGTGTCAGACTAGTTTGAATGACGCCATCAAGAGATGTCTGTGTTGGAAATCGTATCAAATGCCAAGAAATTAGCATGTGATGATAATGTAATTACTTTGTGTGTTCCCAAAGAGCATAAAGAGACTGGTTGGAGTATAAACTGTCATTGATTATGTCTTAGGTGCCCCTGATGATGTCAAAAAACACTCTGCAAGCAACACGTTCTTATAAGTGCTGTGATTTGAATTATGTATCTGATCAGGAGGTGATTTAACAGGGGAAGAGCAAGTGGATGTATTATTGTTGTTGTTGGGGGTGATGTGCCCCCTCGCCCCACCCCGTCTTCTTGTATTGTTGTATGTTTTTCATGTGAACTCTTGCTGCACAACAAATTTCCCTGAGGGGACAATAAAAGAATTGAATTGAATTGAATGAGTGCATCCCTCTTGTTAACCTGCACTTCCCTCTCTGTTCCTTTACAGCAGAGACGGTGCAGGGTCATAGGCCACGGTGCTGCAGTGCCTTCCCACCCTCTTTTGCCAGCTGACTGGGAGTAGCCATATCAGTGAGAACTGGTGCTTGGTAACTAGCCTGCAGCTGACGACACCTCTGTACTTCATCACACTCCAGATTGCCGTTGAAACAACCATTTATCCTGGGTCTGTGAGAAAAACGTGAGTCGCATCTTCTTGCATGTGTTGTCATCTTAATATCACCGCTGCATTGAACGCTCCATAACTCCACCAGTTAAAGGGATATATAGATCAAATGTGCAATGACCAGTTCCAACAGTTGACCATGGTCAGACTGTGATTCTAATGAAATAAATCTACTCTGAGGCATGTTCATTTAATTACGGTCACTGTCTTAAACTTAGTCAATACAGCAACGCGATTGGCTGATAGCTTTATTGGAAGGGGTGGGATGGGCGTCTGGTGGTAAAGATGAGCCCTGAGGCCAGAGCTGTGCAGCCGCACCCTCCTTCACCCAGTGGGAGGGAGGGCAGGAGGGGCTTGTCGGCTGCCTTCAGCATACACCCACACCCCCTGCTCCCACCTCCTCTCCTCCACTTACCAGCAACCAGAATTTCAAACCGAATTTTAGTTGAAAACAGGGTGATATTCAGTCTGAACATCTACAGACCTGTTTTCAGAATAAAATGATGATGATTAGTTCAGCTGTATGTTAAAATGGAGACGAGTCATAATGCACTGGTGGGTGAAATGTGGTCTAAACAAAGATGTACTTTCAATGCATGTAATGTTTCATATAACATGTCATAACTATGGAACTGTGTAGTCTGTGTGCTGCCACCAAGAAGCTTTCAGGACATTTTCAGTTTCAGATCTCCACATCCTACATCATGCATGTACTGTAAAAAGACAGAACGTGTGCCTACTGCTGTACTACGCATGCGCAAGTGCTTGCTGTCACAGCTTCGACTAGCTCAACTGTATGGACGTCTTGCGGCCCACCGGGACCTGCAGACAGAGGTGAAGGAGCTGATGAAATAAATGCAAGTCTTCACGCTACCCACATACTTTGTAAGTACCCACTGTTTTTCAATAAAGCAACCAGAAATGAGCACTATTGGTTTTATTTTACGCCGCTCACGATGCGGCTTAGGCTGCTGTTGTGCTTAGCTAGCGTGGTGTTAGCATGTAGCTTGTAGCATGCTGCGGTGTGGACCGACAGTAAACATAAACATGCTGCCAGACTATTTTCACCGCATGTGTGTGTAATGTTGGCTTGCTCATGTGACTGGCTTGATGGACTGTTGCTGTAGCCTGTAAGATTTATTTTTCCAGACCGTTTCATTTCGAAAATGCTCCAGATAAAGCGGGGGGTGGGACTACATACAGATAGCAAATATTTTGCTATCTACAGATAGCAGATGGCAAAGTGATGTGGAAACAAGGGGGCCATAACATTTGGCATACAGCAACATATAAACAATATAGAGAATAGTACTGTGTAATATAACATATTTTTATCCTTAGTCGTTTACGTCATACTGAAATTACAGTAATGCTCAAAAATATGTATCAAACTCTTGAGGACTCAGTAAAAATGTATTTCTTTTTAATACTTGTTTTATTTACAGGTTTCCATCACATCAGACTTCTTCCTACAACCAGCGGGACCTTGCATCAAATACATATTTTTCTATTTCATTGTAATTGTATTTAAAGAGCATTTTTGTGTTATATTTTAATTGTTTCTAAATAAATACAAATGTATTGTAATGTGTGTCGCATGGCCTTCTTTATCTTTTAAGTTGAAACTGCAAATGTGTCAGTATGAAACTTGTACGCAGCTGGTGGGTGATAGTTGTCATCCTAAAGCCAGACCCAGTTGTTCAGTTAAATATTACAGTGAGCATTTTGAGGTTTAAAAGGTGTTGAAGTGGGTGATGGTGAAAAGACGTTCAGAAAAAGTTCAAAAGTAAAAGTTTTTTCACCAACTATTTGAAGATGTTGATTGAACGTTCACATTCAGACTATATTTCACCAGGATTTGCAATATTGCCTTTCACCTGAGAAATCTGGAAGCGATTTCTTTGTTTGACTTCAAAGTGATGATAGACTGATAGTTGCACACTGTCGATGATGACAAATCTCACTGCTGCAAATCCAGGTGAAATAGGATCTGAATGTGAATGTTCCCAGCATACATTTTTCCATTTTCACTTTTTAACCTTTTCTGAACGTCTTTTCACTGGGGACCATAGACGTTTCTTTCACTGGGTTACCACTAAGATCTTATTTTCAAACAATGTACTTTAAGTGTTTTGACTGAGAATCATGACGACACCAGACGAAATGTCACAATGTCGATGATTTCTCAAAATATTATATCAAAGCTTTTTAGATCAATAATACTGCATATAAATATATATAGTGAGAAAGTGTCCAATGTTTAGAGCTCAGAAAATAGAACTTGAAAAGTTATTTTCATCTCATTTAAATGTGTTTTGCTGTAGAAGTGGCCCTAATTGTAGCGCTGCCTCGTGATTTAAGCTGCAAAATGTCTGAAAATCTCTCGCAGTACTTTGCATTATGCTGCTTTTGTTTATCAACTCCATAATATGAAATGATAAGTTTAAAGAGAGGTGAAAAAATCAGGGTTATTCACCTTACACAAACACAACTAAACACAACTGATGTTAATGAATAATCCATGTTTATGTTACGTTAAGGGACTCATACCAATTTTTTTTTTCTTCAAGAAAATTAATTAGACTGCAGCCTGAAGTAATCACCACATACCTCCAAAAAGTCATTTGGTGTTGTTTCCATCCAGGATGTGGAGTTTTAACATTTCCCTGTAGGTTCTCTGTACACTAATCACAGCATTAATATAGCAGCTAATCACTATTTGCTATGTGAAGATATAGTAAAGTAATGGTGTCCTGAGCAGAGAACGATGTCACACTCCCTCTGTGTGTGTGTTGTAATCAGAGCTTCTCTGTGGTTTGTTGTGGTAAGCCACTCCAGTCGTGTGTGCATGTTACTGCATTCATACAAGTGACCTGATGTGCAGTTCTGATTTCTGAAACTGATGTAAAAATAGAAACCCAATACGGACTCAAAAGAGCTAAGGAATAGAAAGTAATAACAAGAATAATAAGAATAATAATCAATATTATAAATATTATAAATAAATGAATAAAATAAATGATAATAAAATAAATTAATAATAAATTTCAAATAATATTTAAATATGATATAAATATAATATAATATATTTAAATAATATTAAAAGAGTGGTTTAAAATTTCACACATTAACAGTTATTTTTATATATATATATATATATATATGTATATGTGATATTATTAATATATAAACTTCTGTATTTTAAACAGATGTTCAGAATATTATTAATATCACGATAAGAATGAAAATATACAAACAAAGGCTCAAAAAACCTAAGCATGTGTGTCATCCAGGATAACAAATTACATTATGGGGTAAAAACAAACCTGACCAAAAAACAAACCTGACAGTTGTTATCTGGTATGACATAACTCGGTTTGAACCTTGATCAGGCAGTTGTTCTGACTTCAAATAGAAATCTGCAACCTTGAACTTCAGCTCCCAAGAATGTAAATTCATATTAGATAAATGTCTGCATATAATCAATATTATATATTAAAAGAAACGGTATACAGAGTGCAAGTAATGTGACATATGTTAGTTCGTGAACCAGTATCTTAACAAATTAGAATTGTCAAAACTATGGATTTATCAATAAATATCAGTACTGAATATCCTCATTTTCCACAGTATCGATACACCAGTACCAGCTGCGCAGAGTTAATTTAGACAGCTATTTTAGATTTAGTCTTTCTCCTGTTTTAGTCAGGTTTTTAGTCATTTTTATCCTTCATAGTTTAAGTCTAGTTTTAGTCAACGAAAATTCCATACTTCATGTATGGGAAATTAGGATCAAGGAGACAGGTTGTATTAAAATTTTATTTCAATATTTTTTTCCACACCTACAAATAATTTCTGCCACTTCCAAACTGTCATTTCTCCAGCAGTGTTTGAGGGCTGATTTATGAGCGCCTACTTCCTGATCATCATTTGAAAAGCTCAACATCTCTCTGTTTATGCTCTCAGAAACTTTGACACCACAAATAACTAATCTGAGACAACTAGGATTTGTAAACTCGTGTCCTCTCGCAGAATCAGTAATTAAAACTAAACTCTCATCTCTGTCAGAGAAAACTGATCTGAGTTCAAACTGTTAACTGACAGCACAGTTACACTCACAGATAACTGAGCCTCCTACCTGTCTGTCCACACCATCAAACCATCAACGTTCTTGAGACAGTCCTGGTCTGAGTGGAGTCCTGCGGGGATCAGATGTGAAGATAAGCGGCCAGTTGCTGTGTGCTATGCTGCCGTTCAGCGGCTAACAAGCGGAGCTAACTGCTAACAGCCACCGCAACAACTTACTGATGAATTACAGCTCACAGCTCGCACCAACGGCTGACACTGCTCAGGTGTGAGTGCCTTTGCTGGCTAGTGAAACATTCTGGAGCTGACTGTTAACTGGAGGTTACCAGCCTGACGCTCATGCGGCATTTGAAGATAATTACAAGCACGGCCATTATCACCTTTCAAAGTTCCATCGTCCACCACTAAAATTTTCATCACGTCTCATCTCGTCACAGCATAGATTTCGTCTTAGTTTTTATTAGCAAGATCTATTTTGAGATCGTCATCATCTTTGTTTCGTCATGGAAAAAAGGTTGTTGATGAATAAATATTGTCAACGAAATCAACACTGCCACTGCGCTTTCTCACTATCTCTTTTTGCTAATGATTGCTACAGTCACTCTGCTGTTCTCTGCTACCAGCTTGCTAATGCTAAGTGTTTTTTTCTTGCCTGGGTGTCCTTGTGTGTTAGTCAGAGTTTTTTGCAGGCCTGTTAATGCAGCACTGTCACGCTTCTTCTTTTTTTCCTCTGCAGCAGTTTGGATTCTTGAGTCAAGGGGTTGATAATTGATCATTCAAGCTGATCAACTTTTAGACCCAGTACAATACACGGTTAAGTTCCACTTTCACTGCACCTGCCATTCTGCTGCTTCGGCTGTGCCACAACGAACGGTATATATATTCCAACAGCGCCACTAATGAACGGTTAAGCTCTAAAAATAGAAAGTCTATTTGTGGTGGCAGACGTTTTGATTGTGTCGGTTTGCCACAAAAAATGAATGTGAATGAAAACCCTGTCCTCATATTAATGTTGTATTTTTGCTTTTTTTCCTCTCTTTGTTTTGAAAGGGTCACAAAATAATGGACATGCTGTAGCTCACAGTGAGGCTCATTGGGACCAGATTGGATCCAAAGGAGTTCCAAAAGTTCCAGTTTCCCTCCGCCATGGCCTTCTCAAATGATCACAACTTGATTGGAAGTTTGGAAGGGCAGGGCGAGAATGGCTTCCCCCTGGCATCATCACTTGTGACTGAGCAAAATCTTAGTGCTGTTGAGCCCCCCCAAGTTGAGCCTTTATGTCCAGGGGAGCCCCAAGACATGATGTTACCAGTTACAACCCAAGAACCCATGCCTGTTAACAGTCAGCAGATGGGTCACCACATTGACACTACGTCACAGAATGTTATGGGACAGGTATTTTCTGGTCCAGGGGACACTGGTGGTGGAGGTGGTGGCATAGGTTTAGACCAGCTTGGCCAGTACCCTAATGGTGGTATGAGCCAAGCACTTCCAGGTAGTCAGCTGTTCTGTAACTGTGGCAATCCAATGTTGGTCAGCCAAAACCAGAATGGGAATATGTACTACCACTGTCAACAGCGTAGTTGTCAGGAGAAGCAACTGCACAACCAGCGACTTCATGTTTTACGACAACAAGCACAGTTACAACACTGGCCGCATCAGCTGTTCAACCAGCATCAACAATGTATCCCACAGGCTTGGCCTCTGCAGCATCAAAATCTCTCCTTTCACCAGGGAGGGCAATCTCAGAGCCAAAAGCAAAGTTGCCATACTCGACAGCAGGGTCAGAATCAACAAACTGCACGAGGATTTAGGTCGCGTTCAAAGGCTAAGCAAAAAAAGACTTGTGTGGCTAGTCAAAATGCTTCTTTGAATAGAAACTGCTTGCAACCACAGCGGCAGGGCAGCTACTGGTTGGCCAGGGGAGGTCAAACCTTCTCTGGATCAGGAGTCCCTAACCAGTGCTTTCCTGCACATTCGTCATATATGGCTCCGTCCCTGCCTTACAGTGCTGTCACTGCCTGCCAACCTGCTCAGGACCCTTCCTACTCTAGAGACCCAGAAATACCCAGTCACAATCAGCAGTCTTTGTCTGCAACCTCAGTGTCTATTCCCACCACCAGCACTGCACCCCTCACTTTTACAGCACCCAACCGCTCAGGGATGGTCGGCCAGTTTCCCTCCACAGTCAGTCCTACCAAATATTGCCAAGGTGTCCTGACCCCTTCCTTCCCTGGAGACCCAGAAATACCCAGTCACAGTCAGCAGTCTTTGTCTACAGCCTCAGTGTCTATTCCCACCACCAGCACTGCACCCCTCACTTCTACAGCACCCAACCGCTCAGAGATGGTCGGCCAGTTTCCCATCACAGTCAGTCCTACCAAATATTGCCAAGGTGTTCTGGCCCCTTCCTTCCCTGAAGACCCAGAAATACCCAGTCACAGTCAGCAGTCTTTGTCTACAGCCTCAGTGTCTATTCCCACCACCAGCACTGCATCTCTCACTTCTACAGCGCCCAACCACTCAGTGACGGAAGGCCAGTTTCCCTCCACAGTCAGTCTTACCAAAGCTTGCCAACCTGCTCAGGACACTTCCTACCTTGGAGACCCAGAAATACCCAGTCACAGTCAGCAGTCTTTGTCTGCAACCTCAGTGTCTGTTCCCACCACCAGCACTGCACCCCTCACTTTTACGGCACCCAACCGCTCAGGGATGGTCGGCCAGTTTCCCATCACAGTCAGTCCTATCAAATATTGCCAAGGTGTTCTGGCCCCTTCCTTCCCTGAAGACCCAGAAACACCCAGTCACAGTCAGCAGTCTTTGTCTACAGCCTCAGTGTCTATTCCCACCACCAGCACTGCATCTCTAACTTCTACAGTGCCCAACCACTCAGGGACGGAAGGCCAGTTTCCCTCCACAGTCAGTCTTACCAAAGCTTGCCAACCTGCTCAGGACCCTTCCTACCTTGAAGACCCAGAAATACCCAGTCACAGTCAGCAGTCTTTGTCTACAACCTCAGTGTCTATTCCCACCACCAGCACTGCATCTCTCACTTCTACAGTGCCCAACCTCTCAGGGACAGAAGGCCAGTTTCCATCCACGGCAGCTATGAAGACTACAGTTAGCAAGGCAGAGGAAAATCAGTTCCAGGCCATGAGTTATTCTAGAGTATCCCAAGCCAACTACAAGTCATCTGAGACGTTTGATGGGTGCTTCTCCAGCATGGACAGCCCATTTAGACCTCAGAGCTACGGGGCCAGTTTCTCTGGAGACATGGGGTTACTGAGGCATCCTGACCTTCTGCCTGACCTAATGCCACAGCTGAAAGCCCCCCCCAGTCAACAGTGTTCCTTTGTCCAGTCCAGCCCGGAGAGGGAACATGAGCAAAGGAAACGACCACCTGTAGAGTACCAGGTAGAAAAGGTAAAACAATGTCACAAACTTATAAGTTTCATGTTTTAGTTTTTCAAAGAATGTAAAGCATTCAAGCACATACATGGCACGTGGTTTGGGAGATGGAGAAAGCAGTACCTCATGGAAAAGGGAGAACTTAGGAAAGAATGGAAGGGAAAGAGACAGAAATGAAGAACATGAGAGGGAGAAGAGACGCAGAGGGGGAAAGTTTGGGGAATGCATTAGCTGGTGGTAACGGGCGTCAGGTGGTTCCCGGACCTCAGTTGGCTAGTAAGACAGGAGCATCTACACAGCCTCCTGGCCCACGAGTGACACATGACTTCCAGCAAAAGCCACAGACGTTTCCTCATGGTTTGCACCATAGACTGTATATAAAGGTGGACGACATGACAGCTCCCCAAAAGTGAAGCTGTAACATCTCAATTGCCCCCTGGTGGCTGACTGCAGTACAGGCCATAATGCCCACCCTCTTGTCAGTGGATGGGACATAAGCCAAACAAAAAACTCAAAGTACACATCAAATATATTTTTCCCAAAGATGGTTCCTGTCATTTAAGGTAATTTTTATCATGCTGCTGTTTGTTCAAGTCTAATATAATGCTATTAAGTGAGGATTTTACAGCATGATTGAAAACTGTGTGAGCCAATTGGCGGACTCGCATTCAGTCACGCTGCTCCCAATTGGTCAGACGGATTTGTGGGCGAATACTTGATAGCATCGAGAACACTACTGCACAGCCTCCGAATTACGTCACCAGAGCAAGATGGCATCAGCTGTATCCGGGATATTTTATCTTCATTTCTGTACAGTGGGAGCAAGTGTAGACACTTCATCCATCTTTATATACAGGCTATGGTTTGCACACCTAAAAGAGAGACATGATTTTCAGCACCCATGTATTCCTTTTTCATCATATTTATGTTAGTTACTACAGCCATACCAGCGAGCATCTCTTGGTCTGTGTCAGCATCCAGCCCCGTGCTTACAGGCTGACTGTGCTATTCAAGAGCCTGCTGATAGTGTGTTTGCTGAACAGGCCTGGCATCGGGGGGTAGCTGCCAAATTCAAAGGTTAAACTGAGTAAAAAAAAAAATCTTGGGCCCTGTTGTAATGGATGAAAAATATGCCTAGATCTCTAGCTTGTCCTATGAATCATTTCAGCAACGTTTATGCACTGCAAGGAGTTCTCTCTGAGGAGGTATTTCAAGCTTAGAGCCATTCTAGTGAGAGCCTTTTGAGCTTGATACCAGTTTGTAACGCTTACATGTCCTCATGTGAGTCAGCTGTTAGTCTTCATGCTGTGTGTAGTCAGAAACTCAAGACTGATATCTGTGAGATGTAACTTAATTTCTGAACGTATTTGATTTGGTTTCTTTGTTATGTATCGATTACTTGGGTTGTTACCAACATCTGGAGAAAATTTCATGTGAATTGCATCTTAAGAAATGTGTTTACTGAGAAAAATGGTGACGTGTTCAATACTTACTTTAACCACTGCAGCACATATCTGTTGTTCCAAATGGAGGTTTGATGTGTGGTGAAGTTCATGTACATGAGTTTCCAGCACAGCAGTGAGGGGGAAGAGGGAGTTGTACTTGAATTGAGTGTGTCAGGAGCATGTCTGAATTCCACCAACCCTGACTGTCATTTGGTCTGAATTTAAAGTGTGCTCTTTTATTTCACTATTCTGTTCTTCCCTCTGTCTTGCCTCTTTCTGCCGGGAATAATGGTGTGCTCCTTTTGAACTGGGAAGCCGGAATGTTCGACTTCTGATAGGAAGTCAGACTGTCCAACTTCCCAGTCGGAGGTTGCCGCCGGAGCCCCCCCTGAAGTTGGATTTCCAACTCGGAGAGTCGGAGGAACCTCACCAACCTCACCCCCACAACCCGAGATGCCTGCCAATGGTAAGTGAAAGCAGTGGTCACATACTGCTTATTAACAATTCTCTCTCATTTGTGTCTCATTAAACAGGGTGTTACTACACACAGTACTGCCCATGTCCTTCTGTGGACATGTTGCTTTGGTGTTCATATGTACAGAATACCACCTAATGTGCTGTTATCTACTGTTTTTTTTTTTGTTTTTTTTTAAACTTTATTGAATACAAGCATGAATCTACAAGCATGTAGATGTAAGGGATAACTGGAGATCCTCGTTGCACACCTGTGCTTACATTCAGTCTGCAAGAAGCACAGTACAAGTTTTACAGAGTTAAGTGTTTTGTTCGCTTGTATGCCGGGTACACACTACACGTTATCAGCCTGATTATAGCCTGACGCAGTGGCGTACGGTTTTGATTCGGATCGTGAACAACAATGAGTTTCGTATGCGATAATCCATTGTTTCACCTCGTGTAGTGTGTCAAAGTAGACGACAACCGACGCCACGTCTGGAACGCCTTTCAACATCCGGACAGAAAGTCTAGCATGTTTGATTTTCTTTTTGTCGTTCACAACTTCTCCGGTCACAGCAGTCACTTTGACCGATAGGAGTGATCCGCTGCCGTGGACAACTGTTCGACAACAACACCCCAGCCTTTATGGTATTACCTCTAGGGACGTTACCACAACAGAGTAAAAAGGAAAAATGGTGGCGTCCCTGTCGACTTAATGAAAATTTTAATTAAGACTAGTCAACTAGTCTAAAAAAGGTAAAACGCTCAGAAAACAGTCAAAATTTTGCACAATTTATTGTTAAGTATTTGAAACACGGTCTCAAAAATATTGTATGCATTAAGAGCCCTTTGAAGTCTTTAATAAGAATCATGTTGGATTTTAAGTGCTGCTGAAGTACGAGACACTTTGCGCCGTGCGGTATGAATGTGAACATGAACATTCAGGCTCAACATATTGCATCAACTGCCTCATCCTCTCTCCAGTTTCCCACGGTGCTGTTTTAAAACTCTACTCCAGCATTACCACGGGGAGGGGTGCTGCTGTCTGATGGCTCTGTAGCACCCACCAGTGGCGGGCGCCTGCATGACAGTTTAGCAGCCTTGTACATGAATTCCCTCATTTTCTTTTGCAGAAACTTGTGGAGGATGCAGTGGTGCCATGCTTCAAATTAGAGTGTGCCTCAGGCTGCATTTTCCTGACCAAGCCCGACCTGAGTCCGAGACAATTACAGTCATGGAAAAATTATCAGACCACCCTTGTTTTCTTCAATTTCTTGTTCATTTTAATGCCTGGTACAACTAAAGGTACATTTGTTTGGACAAATATAATGATAACAACAAAAATAGCTCATAAGAGTTTAATTTAAGAGCTGATATCTAGCCATTTTCCATGGTTTTCTTGATAATAACCAAAATCACTTATGATCTGGCATTGTACTGCCAAAAACAGTGCTTTTAGCATTTCATGTTTTCTTTTCTGTCTGTTAGTCACATGATACACACAGGAGTTAGTACGTGATTGCATAACCATTGTTTTTGATGACTGCAGCCATGGGTCTTGGCATGCTCTCCACCAGCTTCTGACATTGTTCTGCGGTCATAGCAGCCTATTCCTGTTGCAAAAATGGGCTTGTGATTCTCCATTTTGAGTTTGATGATGTTCCACAGGTTTTCAATTGGATTTAGATCTGGTGACTTTCGTTGATGAAGGGCTTCTTTCGTGCCCTGTGTGACTTCAGACCAGCTTCAAGAAGTCGGTTTTGAACTGTCCTTGCTGAACAAGTCACATTTCTCGACAGTGCCCACTCATTTTTAAAGGTCCCTGGAGGTCTGACGACGATTCTTGACCCAGGAACGGATGAGTGCACGGTCCTCTCGTGGGGTAGAAAGACGTTTCCTGCCTTGACCAGCTAGCAATTTGGTAGTACCATGTTTGGCTTGCTTTTTCTTGGTGTAATGAATGGCTGTCTTGGAGATCTTCAGTTTTTTGGCTACCTGTCTCTCACTCATGCCAATTTCCAGCAGTGCCAAGATGGCTGCCTTTGTGGCTTCACATAATTCTTTTGTTTGAGGCATTATGTGAGAGCTGACAACTTCTGAGTTGTGCTACGGCTTGAATGTAAGCAGGAAACCACTCTAGGCCTTTGCAAATTGAAGGCATGAAATGGCCTCTTATATACCCTGGGAATACAATTAAGCTTAAGCATGTCAAATAGAACATAAAGTATTATGGAATCAGCTGCATTTTTTGTCGTGTTCATTGTATTCTTCAGGTAATATACCTTTAGTTGTACCAGGCATTAAAATGAACAAGAAATTGAAGAAAACAAGGGTGGTCTAATAATTTTTTCCATGACTGTATAATCGAGCCTGGCCCGAACTGATTTTTAAGTCCAAACCCGACGCAGTTTGTTACCTGATGTAGTTATTGTTATGGACAATGTGCAAATGACCATCAAAAGACTGCTGTTACGCACAGTCAAACACACCGCTCATACAGCAGCACACCGCAGCAGCACAGCACGGCACTGTACACACTCAGTTGGAGCGGTGCCTGTGTTGCGTTCAGGCGTTGTCATGTAAATAACAAATTCCAGCACTTGAACATGCCATAGCACAACACAGCAGCATGTCAAGTGGGCTGAACCCGAACCGAAGCCGAGCAAAATTTTTGATTTGTTATCCGAACCCGGCCCGACCTCAAGGTTCCCTCTGCTTCAAATGTAGCTCCTGACATGTGGTGGCACTTTTTGCGTTACTACAACATTTCAGCTGGGACATGAACATACACAGCGACTGAAATAATAGTAAAGATAATAAAAATTAGACAAGAATAACCTGATGACATCACGCACGTCGTCAAAGACGACCGGGGATGATTAGTCGTGGACCTTCATGTAGTCTGTCATGTCTGTCGGCCAAGTCATGGCACAATTTTAAGACTCCACCATCATGTGATCTGACATAGTGACTGTCGGAACAGACAAAAATGTTGTGTAGTGTGAACCCGGCATTATGAAAAAAAATCCCAAAGTTAAAGGAGAAGTCCAGTATTTTGCACTTTGAGCCCCATTCCTGGTTGTTTATGATGAAATAGAGTGGTTAAGACCAAAATCTTGATGACTGCTCCTTCTCTGAGAATTTGAGAGAATTTGTCTTTCCCCTGCCTGGCTTAACAATGCTGTCTATGGCCATGTGTAAATCTGTCCTAAAACCACCTTAAACATTGGTTTTCAAAGCCATGAAACTCACCCAGTGGTCAGTGGTGTTCCTTGATGTTCCCACATAAAAATCGTAGCAAACTGTGGTTTCCGTGATGATTTATTTGACATTTTGTCCATGCATTGATTTCCTATAGGAAGCCTCATTGTCCGTTGGTAGTAATCCGCCACCAGAAACGGAAAGGGGGTTGTTTACGACAAGGTTGTAGTCATTGTAGTCTTTTAGCTCAGCGAAAGTGCCGGCTCGACAGTGCTGTGTGCGCTCCTCCTCTTCAGAGGAATTCTCCTGCAGTCGCTGACCACACAAAACTTGCCCATTATTACTGGCTTGTAAACAACCTTCGCAGTACGATGCCTTTGAACACAACGCCAGCCTTCTTCTTCTGCTTCTTTCTGTGTCCCATTACATTGCAATGGTTTCCTGCTGGTTGGCGACACTCACGTAAAGGAGCATTATCGCCATCAAGTGGGCTGGAGTGTATAACGCTTCAGGGTCAAACCAACGATCAAGCGGAAGTTTACACACGGGTGTGAGGCAGCTGAAAAAATAGTTCCACAATCCAGATGAATAGAAAACACGGATGGAAACCACAGTTTGCTACGATTTTTATGTGGGAACATCAAGGAACACCACTGACCACTGGGTGAGTTTCATGGCTTTGAAAACCAACGTTTAAGGTGGTTTTAGGGCAGATTTACACATGGCCATAGACAACATTGTTAAGCCAGGCAGGGGAAAGACAAATTCTCTCAAATTGTCAGAGAAGGAGCAATCGTCAAGATTTTGGTCTTAACCACTCTATTTCATCATAAACAACCAGGAATGGGGCTCAAAGTGCAAAATACTGGACTTCTCCTTTAAGGAAAGGCAGAGTATCAAACACAAAGTGACAGCAGGAAGTCCAGAAAATGAATTGCAGGGTCACCAGAAATTAAATTTCAATGACTGACCAAAGCTTATGCTGACTTGATATTATTAGAAATTTGACATCAAGGCACAAATCCACTTTGAGATTCACGAATAATGTCATTCATCCCACTTTTCAGTCAGAAACAACGACTTTACAGTACAGTATTGTTTTGCCACACCAGTCATCATCGATTAACAGAACCTTATTTGGTTTTGGAATTAGTGTTAGTAGGCCCTGTTTCATTGCTGACGGCTTTATTGTTTACTGCTAACAGGAATTTTGTAATTTCAGAAGGAAATATAAGATGAAATTCTGAGGTAAGGCCGTCATTCCCCAGTGATCTTTTGAGTTTAACATTTAACACGCCCCACTTTATTTCTTTAATAGGTAACATTTCATCACGCTCTTTGAAAGTATCACTTGCTTTTTTAACATCTTTCAAACAGTTGAACGTACTAGAACTGACATTAATTTTTAACTTTTACATAAAACTTTTACATTACACTAAAAAAAATACTCAATTTTTTCACCAATCCGCTCTAATCATGACCATATTGAAAGCACCCTTTGCTCTCTCTCTATAGAATTTGTCTAATTCCTGAGGTCGACGCCTCCAAACATTTGATGTGATGTCTGAAATACATTTTATTTAATTCTCTAATTTTGTTCATTTCTTTTGGCAAAATTGAATCGCAAATTTCCTAATTTCTTATTTAAGCAATTCCCAATAGCTTCCATGGTCGTTGTTAGACATTTCATGTTAGCATTACTGTTCAAAAAGGTTTTTTATAATGTTATCAACAGGTATTGCTAACAGTGGCTAACAAGGCTTTGATGTAACTAAACCATAGACTGTAAAGATGGATGATGTGTCCCCGCTTAATGCCGCTATGCAGAATTAATACTTCTGCGTCGATTCAACACCATCCCTACGCCGTAGCCTGACGTGCATCTCCCCAGAAATGTAACTACACCTCTCAGCGACGCAGACCTCCTGTCTGTTTCTGTAAGCTGAAACCATTTCCCTCAGTGGAAACAAAGCTTTTATTTACTTTAATTTCACAGATAAGAAACAATAAATTGTGAAGACAATAAAGCCTCCACAAAAATAGCATTTTAAGTCTTGTGTGTGATTTATCCTGGCTTCATATGAGCAGAGGAAATCTCTGCTAGCTGCTAGGCTAATTTATACAATGTAAAATGCCATAGGGTTGTGCTAATAACATTAGCATGTTGTATTTGTTTGGAAAACGTGTTTAGTGCACGACAGCTGTTTTGTCAGTGAATAAGTATAAGTATAAATGCTCACAAGGGCGTAGGCTCTGTCGCACAAGTATAAATCCCCCTACAGTGAAACCGAAATATCCAGGATATGGCCACTGTCACTGGTGACGCCATTCGGAGCCAGACTCCGACCAACTGCAAGCAGCACTATTGAATGCGAACACACTGATTGGCACACACAGCTCAATCGATCATGGCATCTAATCTGTGTTTTATGGCATTGAATAACTAACTTAAATCAAACTTATCAGAGAAATGACGCTCTATCAACTCCTGGAAATGACAGAAACCATCTTTATGAAAAAATGTTTCCAACGTGTGCTTTGAGTTTTTATTTTGGCTCGTGTCTCATCCACTAACATGGAGAAGGCAGGCTTTATGACCTGTACTGCAGCCAGCCACCAGGGGGCGATGGAGATGTTTTGGCTTCATTTATGTCGTCCATCTTTATTTTCAGTCTGTGAACTAAACAGTTGTTAACAAGGCTGTGATGTAACTGTATGAAACACTGTGACGTTAACGAGGAGCCTCATTCACCAACCCTTCAACACACTCAAAACATTCTGACATTCTCTGTCCCCCTCTCTGTCTCTGTCCTTCTCTCTGTCCCCTTCTTATCGTCTCTGTCCCCCTCTTTCGGTCTCTGTCTCCCCCTCTCTGTCTCTGTCCCCCTCTCTGTCTCTGTCCTTCTCTCTGTCTCTGTCCCCCTCTCTGTCTCTGTCCTTCTCTCTGTCCCCTTCTTATCGTCTCTGTCCCCCTCTTTCGGTCTCTGTCTCCCCCTCTCTGTCTCTGTCCCCCTCTCTGTCTCTGTCCTTCTCTCTGTCCCCTTCTTATTGTCTCTGTCCCCCTCTTTCTGTCTCTGTCTCCCCCTCTCTGTCTCTGTCCCCCTCTCTGTCTCTGTCCTTCTCTCTGTCTCTGTCCTTCTCTCTGTCTCTGTCTCCCTCTCTGTGTCTGTCCTTCTCTCTGTCTCTGTCCCCCTCTCTGTCTCCGTCCCCCTCTCTGTCTCTGTCGCCCTCTCTGTCTCTGTCCTCCTCTCTGTCTCTGTCCCCCTCTCTGTCTCCGTCCCCCTCTCCGTTTCCCTCTTTCTGTCTCTGTCACCCTCTTACTGTCTCCGTCCTCTTCTCTCTGTCTCTGTCCTCCTCTCTGTTTCCTTCTTTATGTCTCCGTCCCCTCTCTCTGTCTCTGTCCCCCTCTTTTTGTCTCTGTCTCTCTCTTTCTGTCTTTGTCCTTCTCTATGTCTCCCTCTTTCTGTTTCTGTCCCCTTTTTATTGTCTCTGCCCTCCTCTTTTTGTATCTGTCCCCCCTCTTATTGTCTCTGTCCTCCTCTCTGTTTCCTTTTTTCTGTCTCTGTCCTTCTCTCTGTCTCCCTCTTACTGTCTCTGCCCCCCTCTTTCTGTCTCTGTCCTCCCTCTAATTGTCTCTGTCCTCCTCTCTGTTTCCTTTTTTCTGTCTCTGTCCTTCTCTCTGTCTCCCTCTTTCTGTCTCTGTCGCCCTCTTTCCGTCTCTGTCCCCCCTCTCTCTGTCTCTTTCCCCTTCTTATTGTTTCTGTCCCCCTCTTTCTGCCCCCCCCCCCTCCCCCTCGCTGTCTCTGTCCCCTTCTTATTGTCTCTGTCCCCCTCTTTCTGTCTCTGTCTCCCCCTCTTTCTCCCTGTCTCCCCCTCTTGCTGTCTCTGTCCTCCTCTCTGTCTCCCCCTCTCTGTCTCTGTCCTCCTCTCTGTCTGTCCCTGTCTCCCTCTTTCTGTCTGTCTCCCTCTCTTTCTGTCTCTGTCCTCTCTGTCTCCTGCTCTCTGTCTCTGTCCCTCTCTCTGTCTCTTCTAATGTTTGGAGCCTGGTCCTTGGCCCTCTCTGTGTGTGCACACGGTCCTGCAGTCTGATGCCCTGTTTTGGGGATTTGCAGGCGTTTACTCGTGCTAGTTGGCATCAACTGACACGCACTGTTAACATGTGAGGACATGGCATTCGTCATGATAAGAACACAGGTGCAAACAATTCTGCCATGTAAGGGCACGCTGTGAACCTGATGTAGAATTTTCACGAGAGCAAATTTAAGAAGAAACCTTAGGAAGATATTGGTGAAGGAGGCTGGGAGTGGCGTGTTAACAGTCATGATTAAAGGATTGTTTGATATCACTCTGAGGTCGCTAGCTGCCTGTTAATGGGAAAAGCGTTTTTGTAAATGCTGTGAGAGCCTTGTAAATGTGGAGAGGTCAAGTTTTGTTCCAAATTATGTTTTCATGTAAATTAAGTAAACGAATGAATGCATTAAGTTTCTCAGAGCGCTATCGCATTTGGGATATTAACGATGTGCGTATTTTATTTTATTTTTGCTGTGTTTTCAAGCCGCTCTGAACGAGGACATGGACATGGACATGTTACTTGAAACCCTGGAGAAGACCAGATATAATTCCAACGAGTGCAACGAGATCATAGAAGAACTGGTTAAAACTGGAGACACCATAACAGGTTAGTTCATAATAATAACGTTAATAATAAAAATAGTGATGCTGTTACTGATGTTGTGCATGCTAACCTGTTACTTTTATTTGTGTTTCAGACAACTGCCAGGAGAAAGCTAATCCTGCGCCCTGCCCTTCACCTTCAGGTGTGCCAACTAATCACCCGTTCACCAGAGAGCAAACGGTGTTCATAATTAGCCAAGTGCAACAACACATTACCTCTGAAGGACGTGGTTGTCCTAAAAACCTGACCGACTTGAATGAACGGCTGAAATGTCCCAAAGGCAATAAAAAGCAATTCTGGATGAACATAGCAGAAAAGTTGCACACTAAGTTCAACCAAGTGTTCCACCATGACAAGGTAAACAGGAAATGGAACACTCTGGTTGAAGGATTCAAAAAAGTGATAGGCAATAATAAATTCAAAGAAAAAGGAACCACACGCTTCCAATTTCATGACGAAATGAAAGCACTTATGGATCCACAAATTGAAGTGGACCCTCTCAGGACATCAGAGGTGCAGCAGGTGTGCAAGCCTGAGGTCCTGGCACATTGCAGCAGGGTCACACCATTCGCTGAAACTGCACGTAGCCAAGCTACACCAACACAACTTGCTGTTAAACGTATGCCAAAACCCCCTGACACACCTGTGTCTCCTTGCAAACAGAAAAAGTGGGAGAATGGGGAAAAGCTGTTCTGGCAAGAGCTTAATGAAGACTGTCAACGGCGCCATGAGGAACTTATGCACGGACTAAGGGGTTTGCACAACACCATGAAGCTGCAGACAGAGATATTGCACCAGATAGCCATGAAACTGAAGTAAAAGCTGTACAGTGTCCAAGCTCCTGTACAATTTTTACCTTTTTTTTTTTTGTTTAGTTGAAAGAAGGGACAGCGCAAATTAATGAATACACATGGTATAAAATGCCAGAATTCTCGGCCAAAATGGTACCAAGGCTAACTAAAATACAACAAAACACAAAAAAGCAAACCACAAAACAAGAGAAAAAAGAAAACGTCATACAATATAAAACACTGTCCTGTTATTTATTTACTTTCTTTTTCTATTTTTTCCTTTTTTTTTTTTAAACATTTTTTATGTGGTTTGCACAGAAATATCACTTTTTGCACATTGTGTCAAATTTTCTTTTATTGTAAATTGTTTGTAAATTAAGTTATTTTTTGTCCTCTAAAACTTCATAGTGGGTCACGAATTACATGATATTTCATGAATTTATCTCAGAGTTTCTCTGAGGCTGCGCCGAGGCCTAGCTGACAGCTTGTCAGTCAAAGTGGCCACCCCCTTAATCATGCAGAACTTTAAGCCTTAATAACATTTAAACGGAACCGTTCTAAAAAAAATTCACTCCCCATACAGATGTCATGAATGAAGAAATAACCCGTAGAGATCAAAACTGTCTGTGTACCAGACTGTAAACGTGTGTATTTTAGCCGTAAAGTTGGGCATTTTAACATGGGAATCTGTTTTGGAGCCAGCCCCTAGTGGCCAGTCGATGAATTGCAGTTTTTGGCACTTCCGCATTAGGGCTGGTAAAATTATATTAGAAAGTCGAATAATCGTTGAAGATGGGAAAAAAATGGACATTCGGTTGTGAAATTTAATATTCGATTAGTGGGCGTGGCCGTCACTCAGAGCATGGGGCGCGCTGCTGACTCTCTCCCGGTGTGTGTGTGTGTGTGTGTGTGTGTGTGTGTGTGTTTGTCCTGTATTGGCCTATGTAGTTGAGCACTTGGGGTCACGTGTCATAACAAACCACCCGCATAACACACAGTAAGCAATGAGGAGGAGAACACGTTAACATGGCCGACAAACAACCAAGCCAGCCCCAAAAAGAACCCGGGAACTCTGTGGAGGCCAACGACTCCACGTCGGACTGAGTTATTACTAAACCGAGGTATCTGAAAAGTGATGTGTGGCGATTTTTTTTAAGTTCTGGTCAGTAGGAGGGAAAGTTGTGAGCTGCGCCAAAGCAGTTTGCACAAACGGAGATTAACACACATGAGATAAAACTGCTGCCAGCCGACGCAGATCCACTCCTATGGTGGAAAGTGACAGGCAGTGTAAGGTTTCCCTACGTCGCGCAGGTTGCAAAAAAAATACCTTACTGTACCCGGTACTTCTGTTAGATCAGAGCGTGTTTTCCTTGGCAGGCAACATTGTTAACAAAAAGCACTCAGCGCTCGCTGCTGATGAAGCGAACTGTCTCGTCTTTTTGGCAAACAATCTGTACTCTGCCAGACATGTTTTGAGTTGATTTGTGGCCTGTACGCTTTTAACGCTGACCTATTTTAACAATACATGCAGTTATTTTCTATGAAAAAATAAATAAATAAATAAAAATGATTAAAAATAGTATTCGTATATAATCAATATTGGGCTGTTTTTTTAAAGCCCAATATTCAAATTTAATTTCTGAGCTCAGTTGACAGCCCTATTCTGCATTAGCCTTACTTTGGCCCTGGGGGTTGCTGCTTGGGTTTGCACGGACTGCATTAAAACAGATGTGTATTTCAGCGGTGGGCGCTAAACTGTGGAATTCTCTATGGAATGATTTAAAGGGTTGTCTAAATATTTTTCAGTTCAAGAAAATCTATAAATAGAGAACAATCAGACTCAGTCTTTTGAGAATGAAGGTAACCAAGATAAAAAATACACCAGGGACCCTTTGTGTACGTCCTGTGGAATCATTTCACATAGCCTGTTTTTTGTTCTTCTATAGTCTTAGATGTGTGAAAGAACAACACAAGAGAAATAATAATAACTACTATTATACAGTTGTCATGAATGATGAAATCATCCATAGAGCTCAAAACTGTTTTTGTACCAGACTTTAAACATGTTTATTTTAGCCCTAAGTCTTATTATTTGTCTGGCAGGCTGCAACCAGCCGGCTCCGACACCTCACTTAAATGGCCTGTGGTGAGTCCTAGTTGACAGCTTGTCAGTCAAAGTGGCCACCCCCTTAATCATGCAGAACTTTAAGCCTTAATAATATTTAAATGGAACTGTTATAAAAAAAATTCACTCCCCATACAGATGTCATGAATGAAGAAATAACCCGTAGAGATCAAAACTGTCTGTGTACCAGACTGTAAACGTGTGTATTTTAGCTGTTAAGTTGGGCATTTTAACATGGGAGTCTGTTTTGGAGCCAGCCCCTAGTGGCCAGTTGATGAATTGCAGTTTTTGGCACTTTGGCCCTGGGGGTTGCTGCTTGGGTTTGCACGGACTGCATTAAGACAGATGTGTATTTCAGTGGTGGGCGCTAAACTGTGGAATTCTCTATGGAATGATTTAAAGGGTTGTCTAAATATTTTTCAGTTCAAGAAAATCTATAAAGAGAGAACAATCAGACTCAGTCTTTTGAGAACGAAGGTAACCAAGATAAAGAATACACCAGGGACCCTTTGTGTACGTCCTGTGGAATAATTTCACATAGCCTGTTTTTTGTTCTTCTGTAGTCTTAGATGTGTGAAAGAACAACACAAGAGAAATGATAATAATAATTACTCTCATTATTGTTGGCAAGATTTTAGACATGTAATAAAAACCTATCAAAGGCATACCAAAATTAAATCGAAAGCTGTTGTTGTTCCATTGTTGGTAAGTGTTCATACGTGGTCTCATTTTAAAGGTAATCCATAAGTTTTTTTCTCCTAACTGTATCAATCACTGCAAGTGCTTCTGTCATTGAGTAATATAAGTTGCAATGCACTGAAATAAACTGGGGTTTTTTTTGTGTGTGTGTGTGTTTTATGTGTGTGGTTACAGCTGGAAAACATCGGGACCGTAGCGTGAAGCCTCACATAGTGCAAATTCAAAGCAGATACCAATTTTTTTTTTTTAATTTTGCTTTTGCGTCACTACTTCCAATCTATGATGGGCTTGAGATGCGCCCGCACTGAGGACTTGGATCAGATTAATCTGATCCCGTCTGATTCGGCGGTGGGAAACTCTGACAACAGCATGCCTTTGCTGACTTTGCTTACTGTCACCCCCTAAAGTAGATAGATACCAAAATCTCAGAGAAAAAAACATTTGTCACATTTTTCTGAGGGTTTTTTTTCAGGGTCTTTTCTAAAAAAAGAGGGTGAGTCATTGTACTGAATGTGTGATTATGTGTGAAAAAAAATAATCGACTTAAATGTCTATTTAGGATATGTATATGAAAGCACTTCTAGAAAAACTTAATTGATAAGGAAGACTTTTTTTTCCCCTTAAAATAACAAAGGAGCCATTTATCATTTCTGTGCATGTTTAACAGTATGCAGGTCTGAACTGCCACTCAGAGGCTATTTATGGTCATTGACTACTGAGACCCATAAGCCTTACGTCAAATTGTGGGCTGATTATTTTGGTTAAGGTTAAAACCTGAAAATGTTAGTGATGCATGTCCCTTCGGCGCAGGACGTAGTCTGATTTTTTGGCATGGCAACAGGCTTTCTAAGGTCTTGCTTCTGCGACAACGATTTCAGCCGTAACTGTGAACTGAAGTTGCATTTTGGCTGATCTTTACAAGACAGCAACATTTTGGGTGCCTGAAAACATCTGTTGTCATGTAAACTTGCAATATGCACTTCCTTCTGAAAACGGAGACTTTTCGCACATGCGCATTACGGTTCCAGTCACGAGGCATGTGCGAGAAAGTCGACCATCACAACAACAATGGCAGACTCCCGAGCTCTGTTTGTGCTGCTCACCCTGTTGAATTTATCAACGCTCCAAAGTGTAGATTTACTGTAGCAACTCCACCTCGTCCGTCCAGACAAACGTTCATGTGGTTGCCATTTTGTTTGTTTATACATCACCGCTCTGTAGAAGGAAGCACACGTGTTGTTTCACGTTTCATACACAGGAAGGTTCAAAGTGCTGCACAGAAAACTAAAAAACAAACGAACAACTCAAATTAAGGACAACACAGAAGTTTGAACGACACAATGAAAAGGAGCAAAATGAAAAAATAAAAGGAAAAGAATGAGCATTAATAAACTAATAATAAAAAAAACAATGTAACGACTGTACGATATATCAGTATACTCTCAAACAAGGTATAGATCTAGACAACACTGTCTATATCAATATAGCTCAAGTTGCGTTACATAACACAAACCAGTGTTCATCTCTCCTCTCTCACGCAGCTCCGCCCCCTCACTCACTGACAGTTTCTCCATCAACCCTCAGAGAGACACAGAGCTGCTCCTCCGACGATTCGCGTTTCCATCGTCACTTCACATGTGGCGTGCCGCGCTGAGCTGCACCAGAGATGAATCTTCTCTGGAGTAGGTCGAAAAGCCAGGCCTCATGCCCGATGATGTCTTGCCGAACGTAGTGAACCCCCAATGATCCCCTTTGTCCCCCTCAAACAAGCCGTGCATGGCCCCCTTTACACCTGGCATTAACGTGTGTTTTTTGTGATCGGATTGTAATCGGATAGCACATGACCACTTCCATTTATACCTGGTATTAATATGCGTCTCTGGTGTCCACATCCAGATCCGTTTGCTATCCGATCGCGCTCCATCTCGCTGACGTCAAATCCTCCTCTTCTTCTTCTGCAAACAAACAAACTTTTGTCGGACCATATGGAGAGCAGACACTTCGTCTCACCTTGACTCCGTCCTCGGCTGTCATCCGTGTTTTCTTTTTACTTGGTCGCTACCCCGTGAGTAGTGTTGTTGTTGTCGTCTTTTTCTTCCTTCTTCCTGTGTCCAGCTGCCGCACCTTGCTGACGTATTTCCGCCCTCAGAGTAGTTGCATGTCGATTGGAGACGCATTTGCCTTTACACTTGTGTTCAATATGGTCACAATACGTCCCTGACCACCTTCAGAAGTGGTTTGGCTGATCGGATAACAATCGGTGCCTTTCGACTTTATTTACACCTGTACTTTAACGTGGTCAAGCGCAATCGGATTAAAATCCGATCACAAAAAACGCATGTTAATGCCAGGTGTAAAGGGGGTATGTGATGTGAGACTCTCCTCACCCCTGTCTGCAGGAGACCAGAGAGACAGGTGTTTTTAAAAGTCTCTGTGTTCAGTTCTCAGTATGTCTGTATGTTCTAACCAAAGCTCTGTGGGGTTTAGCATCCTGTTTTACTTTAGATATCTGATTTGTATCACTGTTTCATGTTCGCTGTGTTAAAAGTTGTGCGAAGTTGCTGCTTGAAAACTCAACATTTCCTTTATTGTGTCGAATCGATAGGAAGTAAAATATGTTTATTACCAAATTAGCGGAACTTTGTTAGCGGCTTTTCTTCAATGGGGCAGGGAGGAAGAGTAAAATCAGAAACAGTCACAGTGAGATGTTGATGAAGAGCAGCAGACAACAGGCTCAGTTTGCACCTGAACATGTAGCCCACTTCTAGAAAACCAGTCAGCCTGAAAATACTGGGATATTTTTGTCCATATTGCCCAGCCCTAAATGATAAGGCCTTGGTTTTTAAAACATTTAGTTAAAAGCACAGTAGAACAACAAGGTTTTCAGCCTGGATTTAAAAACATGAGTGTTCAGAACGTCTCTAAAACCAACAGGTAACTGATTCCATCACTGTGCTCCACAATGCCTGAGAAGTGTTTAGGTAATAGGTCACTGTAATTCCCGGGACTCTCCACCTGATTCTCACATGTCATGACATGTCAGTTTTACACCTCAAACCACAAACACACTGAAACTACAGAGCTGACTCCACCCTCTAAAACCAAACACAAACTTATCTTTTTTTTGTTTATTGATAACGTCATACATTTCATAGTGAGTCAGAAAAAAGGTCTTTGTCGAGTTTGTTTCGTTGTTCTTTGATTGAATTTGCCGTTAAAGAGTTGCAGATACAAACTGACTCGTAACAAAGTGACTCGGTATCTTTGGAAACCACACAGTCACTGGTGTTTTATCTTCTTATTTGGTGCCTGTGACTCCATTTGAATCAGCTCTGTAAATGTTTCTAACACACACACAGTGCAGGTACGCACAGGGCAGAGTGGAGGCAGGTGTTTGAGGTCATTTCTGTCGTTAAGTATTTTTAGATGTACTGCTGAGAGCCGTTTGATGGCTTCAGAGACAATGAAAATATTCCACTACAAGGAAACGAGCTCAGCCTTCACATGACTGGACAAAAGTGAAACTGAAAGTTCAGAGAGTCTCTGCAGGCGACACAAAACAATCCCAGTTTACTTATCATTAGTCATAAGATATCTTCGGAAAAACAGGAAGGTGTTTACAGGCAAACGGGTAGCCATGGAAACCAACAGAAGTCAGCAGAAATCAGTGAATGGAGGGTGTGTTCATGATCGCTCTCAACTGATGATGATATCTGTGTGTGTGTGTGTGTTTACAGCTCTGCTGACAGCCGCCAGTATCTGTCAATGGCGGGGGTGTCAAATGTACGGCCCGGGGGCCAGAACCGGCCCGCTGGATGACTTCGCACACCTGATATTGAGGCTGACAGGTGCCAGGTTTCAGGGCCAGGTGAAACAGTGAGTAGATACAGTACATAATGTAAAATGCTGCTCCAGGCAGCCCCTGCACTCTGACATCTCTCCGTGTGATGCATGTTTAGGTCCTGTTTGTGTATTCAGACCTGTGTGTATAAGTAAATGAAAGTGTAAACACTGAATTTCTCATTGTGGGATTAATAAAGTACATTCCATTAAAATAAAATGATTTTGACTTTTCGTCTAATTATTTTATTTCAGTTTTGACTTTTTGTTTGCAATTTAGACTGATAAATTTTAAGATTGAAAATGGTGTGTAAGGCAGAGGATGACATAACCTGCGTCTTCAACGGCTTCCATTTTAGTGGGAAATGATGAGAAGTCACATGTAATGAAAATGAGTAGTCGACTGATTTTGAAATAACTGAGACAGACTGTTAGTTGCACCAGTTTGCCTCTGCTGCACTCCACTGGGATTTTATAAAGACTCTCATGTCACTCTGTTCACCTTCTCGCTCTCAATGTTTTATAAAAAAGCAATAATGCACATGCAGCAGGCATAGGCTCTGCGTCGACATGGAGCCCACACCGTAGCCTGATGTGCACCTCCCAGAAATGTAACTACATATCGTAGTGACACATGTTTGTAAGCTGAAACCATTTCCCTCAGTGGAAACAAAGCTTTTATTTACTTTAATTTCACAGATAAGAAACAATAAATTGTGAAGACAATAAAGCCTCCACAAAAATAACATTTTAAGTCTTGTGTGTGATTTATCCTGGCTTCATATGAGCAGAGGAAATCTCTGCTAGCTGCTAGGCTAATTTATACAATGTAAAATGCCATAGGCTTGTGCTAATAATGTTAGCATGTTGTATTCGTTTGGTAAACGTGTTTAGTATAAGACAGTTGTTTTGTCGGTGAACCTTGTGAGCTGTAATGGAGCCGAAATTTGTCGCTGTTGTCCCTGGGTTTATATGAGAAGAGGAAAAATTCGCTAGCTGCTAGGCTAATTTATACAATGTAAAATGCCATAGGCTTGTGCTAAAAACATTAGCATGTTGTATTTGTGGGGAAAATGTGTCCAGATAAAGACAAGTGTTTGTCTGTGAATGCTGCCAGTTATAGTGAAGCTGATTTGTGTACTTGTGTTTGAAACTATCTCTATTAAGCCATGTTTAATGTGTGTTTAATGTGTGTTTAGTGTGTGTTTAATGTGTGTTTAGTGTGTGTTTAATGTGTGTTTAATGTGTGTTTTGAATTAGCTAAACTTCACAGCACGTCACAGAAACTTCCGCCGCTGACTAGTGTTTTGGAGGTGTAACTGCAGAGTGACACAGACACACCACTGCACAAGTATAAATGCTCACAACAGCGTAGGCAACATGCATTGGGACTGCCACACAACTATACATCCAGCTTTAGGGACGGGGGCCCCAAAAAGACTTTTTACCATATTGTGAAAGAGATGTCTGTAAATCAATGGATACTGCTACGGTCTGATAAAATTCCTAAAGTCTGGAAGAGTGACAGGAGTAAACCATTTTATCCCTGATGAAGTTATTTTGCACACAGGAACTTTTTTTTTAGCTTCATGCACCACCCAGCAGCATCATGGGTTTTTACCAAGGAAGTAGGATCTTGTACTGTCTACACTGCCCAGACAGAGAGAAGTATGTTGGGTACTTTTCATTTTGTTTTTCCTCTATGATTCTCTGTGTAGGTTTTATGTAGATCAGGTTATTGTTGATGTCACATGCCCTGATAGTTTGACGTGCCAACCTCACTCTTCCCCCCATCTGCTGTGGTTGTGTAGCGATGTCAGTTTGCTTGCTGTTTTTACGTCAGTGTGGTCAGTGTACCAGTCACCTCTGCCTGTAAAACAAAACCACGCTTCTCAAAGTTGTGACAGTTTGCACGTTCTCATTGCTTATCTGATTACACCTGTGTGTGTGTGTGTGTGTGTGTGTGTGTGTAGGGGGGACACTGCCTTGCACAAAGCAGCCTCGAGAAGCAGCACGCCGTGTGTTGACTGCGGGTGGAGGCCGGGGCGTCGCTCGAGAAGACCAACTTCCAGGTAAACTCACACATTGAACCTGCACGCACTTCCTGTAAATCCAGCTGAGTCATGTCAAGAGGAACAGCACGACGTGTGTGAGAAGTAGGATTACTGGCGTCCAGGGTGTGTCAGTCTGTCTCCAGTGCAGGAAAAGTCCCAACCTGATCTGTAGGAAGGAATTTCACCTGTCTCTGACCTTTTGATTGTTTGTTCTGGTTCATCAGCTGACAAAGTCCCTCACGAACACAGAAACATAAAGGGGAAACCACAGAGTGCATAGAACAAAGAAAAAGAAACAAAAATTGTATTTTAAATTATTTTTATTTGATAGTAGCTCTCAGAGAGCGACAGGAAACATAAGGAAAGAGAAGGAGGGGGATAAGGACAGAGGACGTCGTATGCTGTATAGATAAGGATTGTAACGCCCTTTGAGGGAGATTTGTGACGTCTGTGTGAGCAGAGTTGGTGAAAATTAAAAAGTGTTGTTACTGGTTAAAATAAAGGCATTAACCTTTGACATAAACCTTCTGCCACAACGGATCAGAATCAGGAGCGAATTCATGTCTTTATTTGATGGTGGGCAGTCTGTGATTGAAGGATATATCCAGGATGTCAAACTGACTCAGCAGCAACAACAGGATCAAAAGACAAAGATAGTTAGAAGCTAAAGCCCAACTATAGGCTGCAGATCACAGTGTAAAAGTGAACCACCACATCACTGCTGATCGACACAGAAGACAATGAATATAAAGGGAAACTTCACTGATATTGAACCAGCTGTGTGTCATCACAGTGTGTGCAGATGAACAACGTTCATCTGCACACACTGTGATGACACACAGATGGTTAAATATGAGCAAAGTCTCCCTGCTTCCCTTCCCTGCTTCCCTTCACTGGTTCCTGTACAGCAGGGTCGGTCTTTGTTTCACTGTTATAATCATTACAAAGCAAAAGCAGCATGTGTATACATTCAGTAGGCTATATCTTCAGTAGCTAGCTAGCTAACCCTACACTTTTCAGGGTTTGATTTTGGTTTTGGAACAGGGAAGAAACGTATATCTTTTTCCAGCCTCTCCAGGTAACGAGTATCATTAATACACGACGTGCCCCAGGCACAACATTTAGCTCCAAATCCACAAAACCAGCCTGAAAATGAAGGAAATCTGAAACGATGGAGCACAGCGGTGTTGTTGTCGGACCCTGGTCTGAGCCGGCCTGATGCTACGTTAGGCGTAGCTGCGTCTGGGGGCGGGACTTAGCGAAGGGTCATTTGTAATTGTTAGATCTTTCACAATAGTTTGAAGGCTGATCAGTAACTCTCTCTGATAATGCGACATAGTGAACAACAAATCTGTGTTGACATTGGCAGGAGGAGAGCAGGTTAACGTCAGCTGTAGGCAGCCATTGGCAGCAACTAACAGCATGGAGGTTGCATTTAGTTATAAGATGATGCGTTTAAGCTCTCTTTGGTAAATATACTATGCTGATGTTTTCACAGCAATACAAAAAGACATTAGAAGATTATTTCAGTTCTGTCACTTTTATTTCATAAAGTTGACTTTTTATCTCATAAGTTTGACTTCTTTGTTTGATAATTTAACTTTTTCTTATCATTTTGAGTTTCTGTCTCATGATTTGACTTTTTGTCTCCTTTTTTTGACTTGATGAACCAAATGCTGACTCACCATGTGCATTTTCCTTTTTTAAATCATGAGTAATTGTTAAGAGGCGTTTGTAATGTTGCAACCAAAGAAATGCTGACAGTATTTGTTAAGAGGTCACATATGAGACTGCACTTCCAGTGAAAACTGTTCGGTCTCTGCCATATCTTCCTCCTGTGCAACAGAAATTCACCCTGCTGAGTATTTCACTACTTGTCGTAAACTTCAGCCTGATTATAAAACCGTCAGAACAGAAACAAGTACAAACTGGTCTTTGCAGACGTACTCATCTGTCCTTATAAGTTCCATGAGCATGTTATTATTCACCTTAAACAGCAGGTGAACTCTCACCTATATAACCGTGTAAAAACACCCTGAATTTGAACGTGACTGAGAGGTTCCTCAGGTGGTTGTAAAGTCAAAGACAAGCCTGCTGAGTCACAGCTGGGAATTTCCCTGAAGTGCTTAACGCTGTCAGGAAACATATGTGCGATAGGCTGGAGTCATGTCATCAGCTGCTCTGTTTCTTAAAGCAGTTCTTGTCCATGTTGTCAGACAGCTAAGTGGTGAAATTACTTTTGTCATTTCCTCTTTTTTAAGCTCCAGGAGCAAATTTCAATCTCAACATCGTAGTGTTTTTGAGGCTGTCTGCCGAATATGACTTCAAGTTTTACACCACTTTGTAAACCTTCAAAACAGGCAAAATCTGTGCAGCTGAATTTAAAAAAAAGTATAGTCTTGCAAATAAAATGAGTCTAAAACCAGAACGGAGTTTTAAAAAACAACATCTGAAGTAACTGAAACTGAAACAAAACAGATCACTTATTCATCAGCATATGGATCATTGTACGAATTTCCATTAAATGGAAAAAGAAGTTAGTCATGATGGAAAATAATGAATGTATTTGTCTCATTTTTGTTAGAATTTAGACTTCTGGTTTTCATATTTTGACTTTTATCTCAGTTTTGACTTTTTATCTCATATTTTTGAATTTTTTTTGTCATACTTTTGAGTTTTTGTCTTAGTTTGGATTTTTTTTGTGTCATTGTTTTGACATTTCGTCACATTTTTTTATCTTAGTTTTGACTTTTAGTCTTATTTAAATTTTTTTGGCCTCATTATTTTTGACATTTAGTCTCGTTATTTGACTTCTTTTTATCTCAGTTTTTACTTTTTATCTCATATTTTTTGAGTTTTTGTCTTAGTTTAATTTGTTTTGCCTCATTATTTTTGACATTTTGTCTGATTTTGACCAGTTTTGACTTTTCTATCACGTGTTTTTGACTTTTTGTGTCATACTTTTGAGTTTTTGTCTTTGTTAGGATTTTTTTGCCTCATTATTTTGGCATTTTGTCTCATTATTTTATCTCAGCTTTGAGTTTTTGTCTGAGTTTAACTTTCTGACCTCATCATTTTTGATATTTCGTCTCATTATTTTATTCTTATCTTCTTTTTATCCCAGTTTTTACTTTTTATGTCATATTTTTAAGTTTTTGTGTCATATTTTTGACTTTTTTTCTTAGTTTGGATTTTTTTATGTCTCATTATTTTGACTTTTTAATTTCAGTTTTGACTTTTTACCAATTTTTTTTTTACTTTTTGTCAATAATTTTGATTTTTTGTGTCATTCATTTGAGTTTTTGTCTTGTACTTTTGACTTTTTGTCTTATAGTTGGGATTTTTTCTCTCTTTCTCTCTCTTTTACATTTCATCTAATTATTTCATCTGTTTTGACTTTCTGTCTCATATTTTGACTTAAACCAAAATACAAAATGTTGACTTACCAAGTGCATTTTTTCATGACGAACTCTTCACATTTATATTTTATTTTTACTGCTAGAAACTGACTTCCTTAGAGTTTTCTAGACTAGTGGTTTCCAACCTTTTTAAACTTTTAACCCTTTAAAATGAAGAAATGTCTAATTGCAACCCTTAATCACCAGTTGCATTAAATCTACCATTTCACCAGGTTAACCACTTGTCTTGTTTATTTTAATATCTTGAAGCAGCCTGAGGAGATTAAATGATTTTGTAATTCACATGAAAAAAAATGAAGAAAAAGGCAAAAAAAAAAGATTTTGGAGACAGAATTTTTTTTCTGTGTTCTGGTGTTTAATTATCTGATGACTTTTTAAACACATCCTGTGACCCCTTATGAGAACCACTCGGGAAATAAATAAATAAAAATTAAAAAAATATATTTTGAAGACCATCCAAAACATCAAACTTGTATCTGAGGTATTTAGTCTAATTCTATTTTATTATGGCAAGAGTAACTTGTAACATGGCAGTGAAGTTAGTGTGCAGGTGACTCATGCTAAATAACTGCTGTGTTGCACTTTCTTTTCCGAGAGTGAGACATTGCAGCAACGTGTTATTTCAGTGTACGGACAGAAATGGACAACTTGTTGGGAAAAACGTGAATTATTTGTCCTCCCATTCATGGCCAAAGCAATGCCAGTTATGTTTTTAAATGTTGACACTTTAGATTCCCCTTTTCAGAGGCCAAACGTGACTTAATAATCATCACTGTGTTTGGTGAAATGTCAAGAAGAATGTGAACTTCCTTATTATTTTAGTTTACAGTTACAGTTCCCCTTTTTACTTGTCAAAACATATGGGCTGGAAAACAAGGTTATTTTATTCCTGACACACCATTCAATATAAAAGCAGGTTTTGCTTTCTGTCTTTTAACCAACACAGAGAGGCTCTGGAAGTTTCTATCATGACAACAGAAATTCCCAGGTTTTTTCCTTTGTAATGAAATTGGTGGACTTTTAAAAATGTTTATGGGGACAAAACGAAAACATGTACACATACATATGAGAGGCATAATGACAAAACACGCCAGACTGTGCAGCTGTAACACCACATGAGTGACCTTATCATTTTAGAATAAAATTCAGTTGAGACATGTTTTATTTGCTGTCACTGTCAGTTTCACTTTCAGTTTGAAATCGTTTGTTTGGCGACAAAGAGCTCTTAATAGCAAAATATATATATCATAGTTTGATTTATCTGCTGATATTAGACTGAAAAACTCAACCAAAACCGGAAAATACCATTGATTGTAACATATTAAACAATAAACTGGAAAGGTATGGCATCAGAGGGGTTGTGTTGAACTGGGTGAATAGCTATATACGAAGTCGTCAGCAGTTTGTACAATAGGTGAACATAAATCCTCATGTTTGGATGTGTCTCGTGGAGTCCCACAGGGGTCAGTTTTAGGGCCAAAACTGTTTGTTTTGTATATTAGTAACATATGTTGAGTACCAGAAATATTGAAATTTGTGTTATTTGCGGATGATACGAACATTTTCTCCTCTGGGGACATTTTACAGCAGCTTCTGGAGGTGGTCACATCAGATTTAATCAATTAAAGATGTGGTTTGACTCAAATAAATCAGAATTAAATCCGAATAAAACCAAACTAATGCTGTTTGTAAATTAAGAAAAATAAATAAATACTCAAGTGTTTGGTAAGATAGATAATGTTGTATGTAATAATGTAATGTGAGGAGAGTGTATTTATGTAATAGTCTGCTTAGTGATGGCATAGTGTAGTTTGAGACTGGGGGCAGGACTAGACAAGCATGTTGCTTCTTCCCTCTCCCTTTCTGACGTGAAATGTTAATTTATATTTCTCATTGTAAGCCTGTTTGGAATTTCAGATTTGTCTCTGTTTTGTAGGTTTTTTCCCTACAATATATTCTATTTTATTGTCATTGTTATTATTATTATTTTTATTTTTATTTAAAATGTTTGAAATAAATAAATTAAATCGAATAAAATAAAAAAAACTAGCACATAGCTTATTTTTTCTTCTTTTTTAAATTAACAGTTTTAATAAACAATACAATGTACAGAAAAAATTATATAAAATGAACACAACAATACATGAGAGCTGAAACAAAATGCAATGAAAAATGAACAAATAATAGATAAATTAAGAATAGAGATTAGAAACTAACAACAAAAACAAAACCAAAAAAGCAGTTTATTTCATATCAGAGGTTTCATCAAATATATTTCTGTAATATTCTAAAAATGTTTTTCTTTTTTGTTACCCAAGAGACCAAAACAGTTTACCATTGAGTTAAAATCAAAGTGCTTGGATATTAGTATGCGTCATCACGCTGCCTGTGTCAACGTACGTGATGACGTAACCCGGAAGTACGTCACCGTCATGACTATAAAATACGATCAGCTGAGAGTAGCAGCGCAGTTTGAAGTGAGTTGTGAGGAGGTTTACATCGACGAGTAGTGAACGCCCAAGATATCACTTAGGTGGACATTTTAGTTTCTTTTTAATCGTCTGAAATGTAAGTACGCGCGTTTTTATTTATTTTTTTGTTATAAACATACGTGTCGTACGAGTTTAAAAGTAGGGTAGAAGAGTTTTTGGTAGTTTTGGCAGTTCAGTAAGTGACGGTATAACTAGTGAGTTTAAAAGTTTAATTTAGCAAGCTAACGTTAAGTTTATTACTTAATGAGTAAGCTTTGTTAGTCTGACATAGAGCCAGATTAATAAATGTTAAAATATATTTACTGTTTAGTTTAGTTTTGTACTTTTTCTGAGCCAACTTGAGCCTTCCTTGTCTTCTGACGAGGAAGCTAACAGTTAGCATTTTGGGTGCTTTCGGTAACAGTTAAGACCATTTTACTGTTGTCAAAACTTCCTAGTTATTATATTTGTAAATGTATTTTCACAGACGTTGACCTGTCAAACAGTCGTGACTCAAACTTTCCAAACTTTCCAAGCTAAATTAGCGTTTTAAAACTGTCTCATGTGAATTAATTGTGTCGTGTAACAGTTTAACTTATCTTTAAATTCCTGCCTGTACTTTGTTCAGTGTTCACGTGAACAATCAGGTTGTTATCAGACTCTCGGCTGATTATAACATGCCTCAACATGATCCAGTGTAGTTTCCCTTTATCACCAGACACCGACAAAATGTGACAAATAAAGACTTAAAATAAACATAAAACTGACAATTATTACATGATTATTGATATATTAGATCAGGTGATAACTTATAGAGTATTAAAAATGTTTATTCCTTCTCTCTTGTGTAGATTATATTTTAATCACCCCAATTTACTCTTTCTTAATTCACGTTATGCTGTACAGTGTAACTGATATCATTGGTATGTGTATATGTGTGTAGTAGTTTGTATATTCTGTACAATATTACTGTAAAAACAAATGGATACAGTTAAAAAGGTTTATTAGGCAGTACAAAAACAAAAGGAAACACATCAGAGTCAGCAGAAATAAGTGTATATACAAAAAAGGGAAGCTATTACAAGGAAATTTAAAAATAAACCCAAACTTTCACCGGTTCCAGCTTTTCAAATGTGAGGATTTGCTGGTATTTTCTGTTTTTATATCACCTTAATAATGAACACTGGGGGGCTTTTTGCTTGTTAAGTTGTGCATCGTGATCAGTCAGGCAATTTTAAGATGTCGCCTTGTGCTTTGGGAAGACTTCTTTCACAATTTTCTTACATTTTATTGTCTAAATAATCAACTGATTGATCAATAATGAAAACTAATCATGAGCTGCACTCCTAAATATAATTAAAATAGACCTAAAATAACACAAACTGTTAATAAGTAGAAGAATACAAAGAACATAAGACCAAAGAAATGATAATAATGTAAGGAAATGGTGGAAATGGTGCTGTAGATAATTCATCTACGTATTTGTTTTTTTTCCAGCCATTATTCAGTCTAGCGAAACAAAACAAAAAAATTACAGGAAATTAAAAATTCCCCCCATGAGTTCCAAGAAGCCAAGATGATATCTTCAGATTGTTTGCACTGATTGACTGACTGACCAAATCCCAAAGATATTCAGATGACAATGTGAAAGTAGACCAAAAAAAACAACCTACGAACACTTACTGACAAACACCAGACTGCAACAGGAGCTATGTGAAACTTGATTTTTTATAATTGTGTTTCCTTCCTGATTACAGAAAGAATACATGTGAAGCACTCTGCAGAGTGTTTGACATTTCATTGAATTTTCCTGTGTTTAACAAGGCGAATGTCTCACTGAACTGCAAGTGATAAAACTCTTTTTTATAATTTAATCAACAGTAAACCAACATGTCAAACGGGCACGTGGTCATCCACGACCCCTTGTCCAACCATAACAGCCTCAGTGACCATAGATCTACCTCAGACACAGACGGCATGGAGGATACGCCGGAGTTCAGACTCATCATGGCCTACGCAAAGAGGAGACGGCCAACAACGGAGTCGCCTGCACAGGACAGTCAGACTTTACTAAACGGTGGCTGCAACACAAACGGATCAGCCTCACCTCAGACGCTGGCCAAGACTGAAAAGGAGGAGGAGAACAACAAGAAAAAGAAGAAGAGGAAGAAGGGACTGAAACAGCGGATTTTTAGCTGTATCAAACCTCAGACAAGAGACGAAGAGCCGAGCGAGAATAATTTTAGGGAGACCTCTGATGCCTTCAGAGCTGGTGATCTTAAAGACAGTGAGTTCTCAGATAAAGCCTCATATAACCCCACTACACCCAGATCTTTAATTATCAATTCATTTAAACCATCGTTTTGTCGACAAAATGTCAGCAAACAGTGTAAAATGTTTGTTATGATGACTGAAAATCACAGTACTGTCACTATAACGTCAGGAGGACTGGAAGTTAGAGAGGACTAAGGATGATATTTAAATGAAGGATTTGTGGCTGTTTTTGGGGCATAAATTAGTCAAATTAAAATGGATTAATAAAATAATAATAGATTCTGTAATAGATAGTAATTTATTTTTTTTAACGTGGGGGGGGGGGCATATTTTTATAATTATTATAATTATATTTTAAAATTAAATACTCCTTCCAGGTTTCCTTTTTTGTATTTTATTTTTTAATTTTCTAACCTTTTTTTTTTTTACTGATTTTCTTGTTTTTAAATGTCTCTTTTAACCAATTTCTTGCATATTTTTTTGGGTCATTTCTTCTTCCATTGCTCACTGCCTTCTTCCCATGTTAAAGAAAATCAAGCCAATTTTTTCAGGTTTCAAAGGGTAATAAAAGATTGATTATTTGTCATTTCTCAAGGGAAAAAAGAAAACTCTGGCTCTCTTCACACTTCTCGATTATGGATTGATTGATAAAATAATCAGCAAATTACATTGTTGATAAAAATAGCTGTTAGCCCTCATGTACTTAAATCCATTTACAGCACTAATCTAGAGTGAGGAGTGTAAAATTTTTACCAAATTACAAAAACACGTGATCCACATCAGATCTCAGGACGAGTTTCTTCTGATATTCGAATCATGCTTGAAGTAAATGGAGCCTTTTTCAAACTCTTGCATGACGCAGTTTCTTTCAGCAGTCATAACACTGGTCAGGTCATCTTGTTTTTGTAGTTTTGCCAACATGCAAATCCATTTTCAGCTTTTTAAAACTGAGTCAAGAAGTTTAAATGACGTTAGCATGCAGCCACAGGTTGTTTTATTGACGCTTGTGCCAGCAGGCATTTACATGTCAGACTGACTCATTTCTTGGCTTTCACTTTAACGTATCATTTTGGGGAAGTGTAAAGCCCGTTTAAGATACAGGCTTGGACTTGGTGCCGTTATCGTGTGTGTGTGTGTGTGTGTGTGTGTGTGTGTGTGTGTGTGTGTGTGTGTGTGTGTGTCTTCTCCCTAAATGTTTCATGTGTGTTTATTATGTCTTTCAGCTGGAGTAAAAGAAGAAGATGAGTTGAACAAGGTTGCAAGTAAGCTGACAAAGATTGCCGATGATATCCCGTTCATCCCTCCAGAAATAGAGTCAGACGCGCCAGAAGGTGAGTTTTGGTTTCCTCCTTACAGAATAAATAAACACTCAATTTTTTAAGAAAAGATTTGCAAAAATATTGTTAGATTTTTCTCCTGAGTCTCTCTCATCTCAACCTGATGAGTGCCTCCACATTGCAACGTCAGGGGCCGTGCACCTGCCGCGTTTTTACGCCCTCAAATTCATCGTTTTCAAGAAAGACTCACAGGTGCGCTCAAATGTCAGAGCGACGCCGTGACACGACAGCTGTGCCTGAGATAAACAGAGTTCAACTTTAGGAATGCAGCATGTCATGTGATGAGGAGCAACCAATCACAGCAGACAGATATCTTTCCCTTCTTCTGTAAATATTCAGTCTGATAAATATGGAGAAGGTGCAGGGCTACCCAGAGCTTTACATCTGTCCCACAGACGATAGGCCTACACACTTACAAACAGGATCAGCTCTGCACTCAGGATTTCAGGTAAATCGGTGAAGATATGGTGCTTGTTAAGGTCGTTTAGCAACCTCAGATGCAGCCTGCTGCCGCGCTCTTGAAAGCTGGCACAAGAGTAGCACCCAGCGCTCGACCGTGCGGCATGTGTACGGCCCCTAAGGCTATCTGTCTTTTTGCAGACAAATTTAATTCCCAAAAACGCCTCCTAGAGAATGTAACGTTGCAGAGCTCCAAGTACTGTTGTCAGAAATCATCAGACGCAAGTTTAGCAGCGTCGCTCATGGTGTCAGAGGACCCAGAACAACTGTTACGACAGCTGTCAACAGCGTCTCGTCACAAAAAAGCTCTGAAACAGAAGAATTATTTTACATTAATTTACGTGACAAGGTCCGAGAGGCCGCAGTGCACCAGAGACTTGCTAATCCTGGTAGTCGTCCTTTGTTTAGATGTTGACTGATAATCACGTGTTCTGTCGTGCAGACGAGAATGTGGAGAGAGTGATCGGCCTGCTGCTGAGGGAGGTCGGAGACAGAGCGGACGAACAGGTAAGAAACAACTTTTCCTCCGACGTGAAAACCTGCATTAATATCTTCAATCCTTCGGCCTCGCTCATGAGAAAAGTTTAGAGGTTGTTCTTGTTTGTAATCAGTTTGTAAGGCTTTGTATCGTTCTCTGTCCCTCTCTAAATCTGGAGGCTTTTGCGGGTCAGTGAACGCAACACAGGCCGAACTCTTCATAAGTTTTTCTTTCCTCAGCAGCAGTTTGTGCAGTTAAAGTCACTGGGTTGATGACTGATCAGTCGATTGGAGGGGTGGGCGACAGGGTCCTAAAATAACCTCACAATATTCCAGGGTGTTTTTGCGATAATGATCTTCTTAGCGATCTGACAAATTAGTAATAAAGATGTTTTACAATTAATTTAAGAACCTGTAACCGCAGCAAAGTAAGTGATATGGTTTTACACGTCAACCTAACAGTGAGCTAGTTTTTTGTCGATTTTTTTTTTTTTTCCTTTTTTTTTTTTTTTTTTTTTGTGGAGCCGCGAGCGTCATGTAGGTTTATGACAAATTCACTGGACAACACTGACTCCCGTGTGTGCACGACGAGAGAGGAGAGGGAGAGCCGCTGTGCTGCTGCCAGAGGAGGAGGAACTTTGCCTGAGTTGCCGTCACGTTCACGTTCATACCGCACGGCGCAAAGTGTCTCGTACTTCAGCGGCATTTAAAATCCGACATGGTTGTTGACGAGTGTGATTAAAGGCTTCAAATGGCTCTTAATGCGCACTTCATTTTTTGGGACATGTTTAAAATATTTAACAATAAATTGTGATGAATTTTGACTATTTTCTGAGCGTTTTCCTTTTTTAAACTAGTCGACTAGTCTTCATTTAAATTTTCATTTAGTCACAGGAACATCTCTAAAATAAAAAATACACAGTTATTATCGTGAACGAGATGATGCGGCACGCTGCTGCAGACACAAGCAAAAGCACGTTTTAAGTGTCACCTTGACCGCGCCTGTTGTCTGCTGCTCTGCGCTCCGAGAGTGGTGCGATGAATCGCCAAACGGCATATATGTTCCAACAGCGCACCTCATGAACAGTCCAGCTCCAAAATTAGAAAACCAATACGTCACTAATAAAAGAATGTGTGGGGAAACCTCGCAGCCAGCGGTAACTTAGCTACGCAGTATGAATCCACTGTGGTTGCTGCGTAACGTTAGCTGATAGAGGAGCCAAAGGTCCAGATAGTAACGTTATCCTAAATATGACTGTAGTTTATTTTTCTGTATTCTATCGACACGATGCCGGCCAGTCACGTTCAGACTCATGTTTGTTGCGTCACTTAACAGCTATTAGTGTTTTTCTGGAAGTTACAGAACCTTTAAAAACACATTTCAGTGTGAAGAGGTGCCAGACGCTCCTCCGTACTTATTAAAGGGGAATTCCAGTGTGAAATGGATTAGAAATATGAGTTTGAATCTTGTGTTGGGTATAAAACTGCACTGATGCGGTGCAGTCAAAACCAGGCTGTTTTTAGCCGATTCCTCCAAAAGGCTAATGCTGCTCTAATGTCTCCAGATGAAACAAAATGGCTGCCGTTAAATTAAACCACTTACAAGGCTCAAAGTAGCCCCACACTTTGTTGGTAGTATAACGAGGGTCCTACCATTTAAAACGAGGCATTCACAACTTTGTAAGTGCGCAGATTGTTTATTAAAAATACTGTTTACAAAGACAGTACCTTGAGGTAGTTTTCCGGTTGCTGAATTTAAGTCAAAACAAGTCGATTGCTGAACGTGAATCTCGGGTGTTGTTGACTGAAGAGGGCTGAACATGGGCTGTACACGTGAACAAGTGGTGACCGGGATGTGTGCAGTGCACGAGCACGAGACGACAGCTTCTGAGAAGAGGAGTCGGTACGCATCGTATCAGCACGGTTTTGTACCCAACACAAGATTCGAACTTGTGATCATGTACAATATATTCCAAATTCATTTCACACCGGAATTCCCCTTAAAATCTGCGTCAGTGATTATTTATCAATAAAAAACACTAAGCAGAAGATGTTTTGTGTCTCCCTCAGGTGCTGAAAGACGCTAATATCGCCGCAGAGCTTTTCTTCCACTACAGTTTCTTTGAGAAGCTAATAAAGGCCCTTCTCAGGAGGATGGGCCTCGGGACCCCCGACCCCGACCGCGCTAAAGACCAGATTGCCGTGACTTGTGAGGTGAGAACGACTTCATGTTGCTCCAATAAAAAAGGACTTGCATAAAAAGATTGTAAAGTTGACTAACTGTTGAACGTGTTTCTGTTCCCGGCAGGTCACCAGTCGTCTGTCGGCGGTGAACACGCTGCCCAGGAGCCGACTGCTCGGCCACGGGGCCAGATATCTGCAGCATTATTATTCATCCTGGGCACAGCAGCAGGGAGGATATGTACGTACAACACACACACACGCACACACTCAGTGTTGATATCGTCTTGAAACGAATAAGTGTGAACCATAAGACTTTTAAATTTCTTTCACAGGGGGAGGCATTTTACAGTGACGATGAGGACGACGCCTCCTGAGCAGAGAGAAGTGGTGCTTTGAGGCACGAGGAACATTACACTCAGGAAACACACTCTCAGTTTACATGCACATAAAACCCAGACCTGACGGCCATTAACATATTCACATGCTTTAAGAAATATGTACTCATGTTCATCTGGGTTTGTCTTTTCATAAATAATGTTGTTGTTCAAGTCTTTGTTTGGAACAGATCTTTTAGAAGGACCATGAGCCAAAGAGGAACTATTTCCATGTCACTGCTAACAACTGTTAAATGTGATTTATTAATAACAATAATAATAACGATGTAGTTGTCTTGTTTTTTAGGGACGTGCAGGCTCCCTGTAGCAATATTTAATCAGCATTATTTGTTCCTGGACAAAATGTATGCTATATATTTCATAAGACAAATGTATTATTTTTCAGCACTCGCACTTTTTCATGAAAATGAATTTCCATTATTGCAAAGCTTCTGAGGGATACGCCAAGTTGCTTACCTGTGATCTTTTTTTTTATTTGTACTTGTGTCAAAAGGTGCCAAAGAAATCTCGTGTGTGCTGTCTGAATGTGTTAATTTTGCTACACATGAATCTTAATATGACTCAAAAATAAACTTTATTTGTGATTAAACTCAAGTGGTGCTTGCTCAGCGATGTATTTAATTATTTTTTAAATGTTTATTAAAACGTTTGTCAGTGTCAAAACTCTGGGAAAATATAAAACTGGCCAACTGATGAATAAATCAGGGAATTAAGGCCATTTTATGACCATATATATATATATACTGTATTTATGTGACAAAAACATGTTAATATGACACATAATAGCACAAGGCGGCCATGTGTGGGAAAAATATTTACCTGACCTGTATGGTGCATGTATAAAATGACCTAATTAAAAGAACTATATTTTAATGCACACGTCACTTAATTTCCAGACTTGATTTTGCTGAGTAAGAAATGCGTTTATGTGATAACAGCACCTCCTTGTGGTTAAATGGTGGAACTGTACTTTGTACAGCCAACAGAGCCCAGTCAGCTGTTTGATCATTTATTTTCTTTATCGATTTTTTTTGTTCTCCACTGACTTTCCTAACGTTTCCCAAAGCGACAAATTCTTATATTGGATTTCGATTAATTCGGCTTATAAACAGAAATGGTAACAGCACTTTCTTTAATTTAAAAACAACTTTGAGATTTGGTTTACCGTTTAAAGGAAGCTAATTCATGGGTGTTTTGCGTAGGAGACAACACCAAAATAAAAGTTGAAATTTAACTATACATGGGCTTGTAATGGATGTAATGTATGCCGAATCAAAAAGGGGAGTCTCATTAATTCAGAGATGTATTTAAATTGAGTTTGGGAGCTGCTATCGCTTCCTGAAATCAAATAAACTTTAAATTAGCACTTTTTTCAACGGAGTTTGGCGTGCACTCTTTCTAGCGCGTGCCGCTCAGCCTGCTGTGCTGTGATGTCTCGCGGTGACGTGAGATCCAGCCCGTCCTCGTGCACACCTCAGACCGCCTCAACCTGCTCACCCACAACAAACTCGCGCGCCAGGACGACCTGGCTCATCAGCCGGTGTCATCAGTGACGTCTCACCTGTCGGTCACTCTTCAATAGGCTGCAGCTCCGCTCGTGCGCAATGTTCAACGTCCATCACCAGGGTCGGAAATACGTCCCCACGCGCTCGCCGGTCACGGATGACCCTCCGTTACCCGTGCGGGCTGTTCACATCAACAGATCCCCCGGGACACTGAGCGACGCGCCGGAGGCTACGTGGCCGCCGCCGGGCGCTAAGATGCGGCTCTCCAAAGCCAACAAGGGCGCGGTGCTGGTGAGGGCGGTCCGGAGGCGCCCTGCGTCTCCTCAGCCGGCCAGCCTGGAGAGCCTGGAGGCGGCGTGGAGTGAGAGAGGGCAGCCGGAGGTGAAATCACCGGAGAGTTCACCGAGCCGTGACGGGAGAAACGGCGAGGCAGGAGCTGTCGGGAACGGGATGGAAGGTCACGGAGGGGGGCCGCCGCGGGCCAGGAAGAGAGGCTTCAGACCCCCCGATGTGAGGACCATCTTCTCCCCCGGAGAGAGGGACCCCAGGGTGAAACAGGAGTCCGGGGAGGGACACAGCTTCGAGCCTGGAGGAGGGAACACCTGGTGTGATGTGTGCTGCTACTACATCTTCCAGCATGGTCTCACCTGTGCAGGTGAGTCTGAGGGGACGGGGTGGGTGTCTGATGGTGGGAGGAGGGGGGGCCCTCCAGGTGAGGGGCCCCTTCAGAGGATGACTCGTCAGACTTTGTCATTCATGACCATTAAAGGGCGTGTAGTTCAGTTTAAATGGAAACTTAATATTTATTTGACAAATTTAAAACTAAAATCCAACTAAAAATCATTTAAAGACATTTTACATTCTTTATTTCTCTTTTTATGACTTGCAATTCTTATTTTTGGTCCGTATAATACCCCTCACCCATAACCAAGAGGGGTCATCCCACCTAGAGTGGCTCACAAATCATGAGAGACACTACACACGTTATTAACCAGAGAGACACATGACAGAGCTTCATATATAAAATACTGTAAATTAGCTAGAGAGAATATGTAGCTGAAGAAATGGGGGAAAAAAAGAAATAATAAATGAATGAATTAATTCAGAAATAGATAAATAAATAACTAGATAAAAGTTAAGTAAATAAATAGATAAAGAAATATATTTAAAAAATGAAAATAAAATAAATAAAAATGAGTGAAATAAATAGATAAATTAAAATAAATAAATGAAAATTACATAAATAAATAAAATAAAATAGATAAATTAAAATAAATGCAATAAAGAGATTTATAAATAAATATATGAATAAATGAATGAATAAATATGCCTAATAAATAGCAGCTATACAGCTGTTTATGTCATTTATTAAGCAAAAACAGCATGGTCTCAGCTTTGGACTGTTGGTCAAATAAAACAAGATATTTTACCTTTGTCTCCAAGGAACTGTGATTGGCATTTATCACATTTTACACAGTGAATGCATCAGATTAATCTAAGTGTTAGTTTCAGCCCTGATCCCGTGACAATCAAAGACGCCAGCATAGACACTCACCGGCCACTTTATTAGGTACACCTTGCTGGCACCGGGTTGGACCCCCTTTTTAATTCTTGGTGTCATAGATTCAACAAGATGCTGGAAGATTTTGGTCCAAAAATATCTCCCCCACACCATGACACCAGCAGCAGCAGCCTGAAGCGTTGATACAAGGCAGGATGGATCCATGACGCCAAATTCTGAGCCTACCATCTGAATGTGGTTTTTCCAATCTTCTATTGTCCAGTTTTGGTGAGCCTGTGTGAATTGTAGCCTCAGTTTCCTGTTGTTAGCTGACAGGAGTGGCACCTGGTGTGGTCTTCTGCTGCTGTAGCCCATCTGCTTCAAGGTTGGGCGTGTTGTTGCTTCAGAGATGGTCTTCTGCACACCTTGGTTGGAACCAGTGCTTATTTGACTTCCTGTTGCCTTTCTATCATCTTGAACCAGTCTGGCCATTCTCCTCTGACCTCTGACCTCTGGCATCAACAACCATGGCACGTTCAAAGTCACTTCAATCACCTTTCTTCATCATTGTAATGCTCAGTTTGAACTTCAGCAGCTCGTCTTCACCATGTCTACATGACTAAATGTGTTGAGCTGCTGCCACGTGATTGGCTGATTAGCTATTTACGTTCATGAGCAGTTGAACAGGTGTACCTAATAAAGTGGATTGTGAGTGTGTGTTTCATGGTGGTGCAGTAGTTCACATTGTCGCCTCACAGCAAGAGGGTTCCTGGTTCAGGAGCCCCTCTGTGCGGAGTCTGCATGTTCTCCCCGTGTCAGCGTGGGTTTTCTCCAGGTACTCCAGCTTCCTCCCACAGTCCAAAGACATGCAGGTTAACTGGTGACTCTAAATTGTCCGTAGGTGTGAATGTGAGTGTGAATGGTTGTCTGTCTCTATGTGTCAGCCCTGTGATAGTCTGGTGACCTGTCCAGGGTGAACCCTGCCTCTCACCCAGTGTCAGCTGGGATAGGCTCCACCCCCCTGTGACCCCTAACGAGATAAGCAGTTATATAAGTGGCATCTTAATTTAAGATAACGCTTCCTGACGTGCACTGAGAGCACATGAGTGAGTGCCGTGGGTGACACAAGAAGGCAGGGCTCTGAACGCAGCTCAGCAGCTGGAATGCAGTCGGTATGCAGATGGACCGGTTCAGACTTAAAAGGAAACAAACCTCAGTGTCTTCTCGAGTACACACTGGACCTCCCTCTGTGTCCACTTGTGTCTGACGAACAATAGAAGGAGGAAATGCAGAAAATGACTCTCCTTCCTCGTGTGCCGAGGCTGCCGGGGTGCGTTTGTGTTTGTTGTTGTGATGGAAATCAGACGCCGAGGGTTTTGAATATTCAAAGAACTGTGTTTTTCACATACTGAATTTTTTTGTTATTTCCTCCTTATCTTTACGTGTTTGTCCCGTCATGGAGCTTCATCGGTAAATCACACGTCAGATCTTGAACAAATTATTCAAGTTTAAAATCTTTACTGATGTTCATCGTAAAATTTGTTGAGAACAAAATGACGTAACAACGGTCAGTGGAAACCAAAGTCATCAACCAACTGAGGGCTGGATTCAAAATCACACCGAAAATCAAACTAAAAAATTGAAATCACAGCTGATCCAAGTCCTGTCCTGGGGGATCTCCTCCCAGACCTGGATCAGGGCATCAGTGAGGTCCCGGACGGTCTGTGGCGGACGCACCGATACATAACATCCCATAGGTGCTAAATTGGAGGGGGAACCCAGGGCCGGCCGCACCAGGAGGAACCCAGGGCCAACTGCACCAGGAGGAACCCAGAGCCCGCTGCACCAGGAGGAACCCAGGGCCCTCTGCACGAGGAGGAATCAAGGGCCCTCTGCACCAGGAGGAACCCAGAGCCCGCTGCACCAGGAGGAACCAGGGCCAACTGTACCAGGAGGAACCCAGGGCCCTCTGCAGCAGGAGGAACCCAGGGCCAACTGCAGCAGGAGGAACCCAGGGCCCTCTGCAGCAGGAGGAACCCAGGGCCCTCTGCAGCAGGAGGAACCCAGGGCCAACTGCAGCAGGAGGAACCCAGGACCCACTGCACCAGGAGGAACCCAGGGCCCTCTGCACCAGGAGGAAAACAGGGCCAACTGCACCAGGAGGAACCCAGGGCCCACTGCACCAGGAGGAACCCAGGGCCCTCTGTACCAGGAGGAACCAGGGCCCTCTACACCAGGAGGAACCCAGGGCCCTCTGTACCAGGAGGAACCCAGGGCCAACTGCACCAGGAGGAAAACAGGGCCAACTGCACCAGGAGGAACCCAGGGCCCACTGCACCAGGAGGAACCCAGGGCTGTCTGCACCAGGAGGAACCCAGGGTCAACTGCACCAGGAGGAACCCAGGGCCCTCTGTACCAGGAGGAACCAGGGCCAACTGCACCAGGAGGAACCCAGGGCCCTCTGCACCAGGAGGAACCAGGGCCAACTGTACCAGCGTAAGGTCTGACAGTCACTCTGTGGAGAAGCCCTTTGTGTGGTCATTTTGTGTCTCTTCAGAGTTTTTTGTCTCTTTATATTTATTTTGCTTGTTTATGTCTCTCTGTAGTTGTTTTGCTTATGTCTGTAGATATTTAGTTTTTATTTGCAGTTTCTTTGCATCATTTATGGTCACTTTTGTGTCTCTTTGTAGTCGTTATACATCTTTATTGCAGTCATTTTGTGACTCGGGTGATTTTATGCCTTTTGTGGGCATTTTGTGTCTCTTTGTGGTTGTTCTGCCCATTTATGTAGTTATTTTAAGTCTCTCTGCAGTTCCTTTGCATCTTTTTTTTGTCTCTCTCGGGTCATTTTGAGTCTCTTGGTTGCTACATAACAAACTGACTGAACCAGATGTGATTTTACAGAAAAATATGAACTTTTTTTTCTGTAAAATTTTAGCTTAAAACACAAAATCCTACAGCAGTAATGCAGCAAGTCATACAGAAAACAAGGCTGACACAGACACTAAACAAACTGTGCCTGCGTCCTTTTAGCCTTTTAACCTCGTTGTGTTTACAGACAATATTAATGCACAATGAGCTCTGTGTTTCCCGTCAGTGTTACCAGCGCTGCTGATGGACTTATACATTAAGTGTGTGCGGCTGATGTTTCTGCTCGTGTAAAGTGCAGTTGATTGCCGCTCAGGAAGCCTGTTAAAGGCCCATTACACCTGAATGTCTCTCACAAAAGGACAAAAATCATGTTTCAGATTTTCTAAAAAAGCGTAGAGGTCGTGGCTAACGTCCTGTAGCTCTCTGCAGGGGACTGCTGCTCACTAGTTCACCTATTAACACATAAAACAGTCACGTATGAGTCAGTGAAGCAACAGCTGCTCACTTATTTCCTTTAAACATTAATTGATTGTGCTGCAGGCAGCGTGAACCGACCCACTCTACATTATAAAGACTTTATGTTCATGTTTTGTGTTGATTCAGATTCTGATAGATTTGGAGAGTTTAAAACATTCTGACATTCATTTTGTGTCTCTTTAACGTATTTTAATGTTTTTTTATTGTCATTTCGAGTCTCTTTTTTAGTTGTTTGTGTCTCTTTGTTGTCATTTTGTGTCTTTTTTGAAACATGTTGTGTCTCCTTGTACTCATTTTGTCTCTCTATTTAGTTCTTTATTGTCTCTTTGTAGTAATTTTGTGTCTTTTTCTAAACATTTTATGTCTCTCTGTCGTTGTTTGTTGTCTCCTTGTGGTTGTTTTTCCTATTTTTGTAGCTATTTTTTATTTCTTTGCTGTTTCTTTGCATAATTTGTTTTTTTTTTGCGACTCTTTGTAGTGGTTATGCGTCTTTTTTTGTGGTTGTTTTGTGTCTGTTTTGGATAATTTTATGCTCATTGTAGTCATTTTGTGTCTCCTTGTTGTTGTTTTGCCTATTTTTGTAGATATTCTGAGTTTCTTTGCAGTTTCAATGCATCATTTAAGGTCATTTTGTGTCTCTTTGTAGTCATTTTGTGTCTCCCTGTGGTCATTTTTGTGTCCCTTTGTAGTCATTTTGTCTTTTTCTAAACATTTGTGTCTCTTCCTCGTTGTTTTGTGTCTCTTTGTAGTCATTTTGGGTCTCCCTGTGGTCATTTTTGTGTCCCTTCGTAGTCATTTTGTGTCTTTTTCTAAACATTTTGTGTCTCTTCCTCGTTGTTTTGTGTCTCTTTGTTGTCATTTTTTTCTTGACACACTGGGTCCCTGGGGCTCTGCCCAGTAGGGCCATTCAGTAATCCATCCATGCTTAAAGTTTTAAGTGAAGTTGTCTGACGACCAGGATATGTTCTTGTACTTGCAGTGGGACATTTTACAGTTGTTTCCAGTGGTCTCTGGTGGACAAACTGTGTAGTGGTGACACTGTTTGTAGATGAACAGTGTCTCCTCAGACATATTATTTTTTTATTTTATACACTGATACTGACAGATCTCTGTGACTAGCTAAACTTAGCAGATAATATTTGCTGTGCTGCTGATTGTCATTAATGGGTAAACTTTTTATTCTGAGCTTATTCTGTGAATTCAATCACGTCACATATTTAGATGCATTTTGTGAACAGTGGTTTCAGAAAAACGCCTCCTGTGACAGTTATACTATTGTATATTATATTATTAAATTATCATTACTCTAACTGAGAGGTGGAGTTAATTTTTAACAGTTTTATACGAGGCTGCAACAATCAGTTTTTATTATGGATTAATCTGCTGATTATTTTCTCCATTAATCGACTGATTGCTCGGTTTGTATATAAAAAAATACATTTTTATAATATATAACAATGATATATTAAATATATTAAAAATATTATATTAAAATCTACTATGTATAATATGTTAATAATTATATTGATAATTATTAAACATACATTAAATTTATGAAAAGAAAAGCAGCATCATCGTCACATTTAAGAAGCCGGAAAATAAAACAATTATCAAAATATACACACAAATATTCATTTGTACAGCAGTTGTTTTTAAATGTGCTATATAAATAAACTCGATTTGATTTAATTTTCTGTCAATCGACTGGTCAACTAGCAGCAGCTTATTGATGGAAGGGAGTCAGCTGATAGATCACATGATTCCTTTCTATGCAACCAGTTGGTGAATCTCATTCAGGGCGCCCTATTTAAACTGCTCTGACCTGCCTACTGTTGCTGCTTCCCTCCTCCACCCCAGCTCCTCCTTTTCATGCTGTGTCTGACTTATCAATGTCATTTCTGTTTGTCATTGATGCTGCTCTGTTCTGCTGCTGCTCTCTCTGCCTCAAGGTTTTCCATGTAGGTGCATGGAAGGGCAGGGAGGTTTGCTCTCTGCCTTAAGGTTTCCATGTAGGTGTGAGGAAGGGCGGGGAGGTTTGCTCTCTGCCTCAGGCTTTCCATGTTGGCGCGTGGAAGGGTAGGAGGGTTTGTTCTCCCTGCCTTAGGCTTTCCTCATTTTCACGTGGAAGGGCAGAGACGTGTGCTCTTTCTGCCTTATGCTTTCCACGTAGGCGCGTGGATGAGGCTTTCTGCATAGGCCTGAGGAAGGGCAGAGAGGCCCCAGAACAGAGCCACACCGCCAAATATAATACTCCAAATGGAAATAAAGTTTTCTTTGACTAAAGTGTTCCTGACTGAACTGTAGTTAACGTGAATAAAATATAATGAACAGAGAAAAACAAGACAATCTACTGGATACGTCTTCATGAAAATAAATCTCACACACTATCGACTAATCTTTAATAATTATATTTATAATTATTAAAAATACAATAAATGTATGAAAAGAAAAGCAGCAGCATCGTCTCATTTTAAAAGCCGGAAAATAAAACAATCATCAAAGTAGTTGCCAATAAATTTTCCATCAGTTGATCAATCGTTTCGGCTGTACTTGTACATTGTCATATATTTTGTGTGTAAAAATCTTAAATATGTAAATAAACTGAAGCTGTCAGATAATTGTCATGGATTGAAAAGTACAATATTTCCCTCCAGAGTGTAGTGCAGTAAATTAGAAAGTGGCATGAGAGGAAAGTAAGTAAAAAGTAAAAGTACTGCCAGTTTTACCGAAGCACAGAACTTGAGTGAATGTATTGACTTCCATCCCAACACCGATCCGGATACTGATACTGGAGAAAACCCAGCTGTTCCTCACAGTCAATTAATGCATGTGCGTCTCAAAGTGGGTCAGATGAGACTGGATAAGGACACTTCCTGGACTCTGTCTCTGTCTTCCTGTGGGTCCGTCGCCCTCTCGTCTCTTTGTGTCGTTCTCGTCCAGATGAAGTAACAGAAACCCGCCACAGAGATCAGGACGTCTTTGTCCGACGGGGTTTAATGTTGCAGCAGATACACTCAGTGTGTGTGTTCATTAGTCGTGGGTAGGTAGAGAGCGTTTAAGTGTGTCTAATAGCTCTGTGGTTCTGCTGGTTTCCATCTGTCCTCTGTCACTGTCACATTATAGAGCAGAACAATAAGCACTTATCCATCTGCCTATAGATCTGTCCTTTGATTTAAATGACCCCATGACCTTTCTTCAGCACAAACTTGGGTTTGCACAGTGTGTATGATGGCTATAATGTTCATGACACAAAGGACTGCTATGAAGAGATAGATAGATAGATAGATAGATAGACGAACGAATAGATAGATAGATAGATAGATAGATAGACATATAGATAGACGAACGAATAGATAGATAGATAGATAGATAGATAGATAGATAGATAGATAGACGAACAAATAGATAGATAGATAGCTAGACGAACGAATAGATAGATAGATGGATAGATAGATAGATAGGTAGATTGATTGAGAGACAAACAAATAGGTAGGTAGGTAGACGAACGAATAGATGGATAGACGAACGAATACATGGATAGATAGATAGATAGATAGATAGATAGATAGGAAGATAGATAGATAGTTAGATTGATTGAGAGACAAACAAATAGATAGGTAGGTAGGTAGGTAGACGAACAAATAGATGAATAGATAGATAGATAGATAGATAGATAGATAGATAGATAGATAGATAGATGAATAGATGGATGGATGAATGAATAGATGGATGGATGAATGAATAGATGGATAGATAGATAGATAGATAGATAGATAGATAGATAGATGAATAGATGGATGGATGGATAGATAGATAGATAGATAGATGGATTGATGGTCGATAGATAGACGGGTGGATGGATGGATAGGTAGGGAGGTAGACAAACGAATAGTGTACCCCGCCTCTCCCGATCCCTAACAGGATAAGTAGTTATGGAGGACGAAGCGTAGTTCCTGTGGGCTACAGCAACACTAAACCCCTGAGCTTGCCTGAGAAGGACTAAATGCACAAAGCTGCTATTTTTAAATATCCCATGGAGAGAGACTCTCACTGCAGCCTGTTCTATTTTGTTCTGAAAATGTGGGCGTGCAGCCTCGTTCTGTGGACGATAAACCAGGTGCAGACTGATAAAGGAGGAAATACAGTGAGTGCTGGACGGAGCAGTGAGTGACAACAACCCCGCCCACATTTAAGAGGACAGTTTGTGGTGGAAACACTAGGGTCTAGGTACCATGTCTGAAGGGTTACTGTTGGTTCCAAAGGTACCATACTGAAAGTGTTTGGTGGAAACATGGCCAAAGAGAACGGGGTGTTTTGACCCAGTGTTCGTGTATGTTTATATTATTAACCCAAAATAAAATATGTCAACATGTCGCTATTTGTTACAGATCGTTAGCTAGATGTGGGAATTACCAGAGGATTCACGATACAATATCATCACGACACTTAAAAGTCACAATACATTATTGTCGGGATTTTAAATATGTCACAATACGCTGAGTATTGTGATAATATATAATGCGATATACTGTGATTTATTACCTTTTTTCAACTGGGTTCAAACCAGGAATCCTCTTGCTGTGAGGCTACAGTGCTAACCACTGCACCACCGTGCCGCATTTGTATTTGCCATATTATATTATATAATATTTGTTACATTAAAGTGTTTAAATTACAGCTTATTTTAAGAAGCTGGTCAAAATCCAAAATATTTTTGACATTTCATAGTAGGATGGAATTAAAATAAACAAGTTGGGATGTCTTTAATAAAATAATTTGACCCAGAGACATCGCAACAACTTTTGGATAAATATTAAGTTGGTTCAACTTAATTAAGTTTGACAAGGTCAAAGCAAATCATGTTGGTTGTACTAAACTAATTGAGTTTGTTGGATTATAAAAGACTCACAGGATTGACTCAGTAATGTCAGAGTTGAAACTACTTATGAAGATGTGTGCAAATTGTTTCCTTAATTTTTAAAAGTTGAACCAGTGGATTATTTTCTAGAGTGTACAGAGGACAGAGGTTCATTTTGAACCACTGTGCAAAATACTGTAGCAGCCTACAGTGTGTGTGTGTGTGTGTGTGTGTGTGTGTGTGTGTGTGTGTGTGTGTGTGTCATCAGCTGCCACAGATGATTGTATCTTGTCTCTTTTGGAGCCAAACTGTGACAGCGACTGAACAAACAGGGGACAGCAGGCAGACGGGGGTCAGAGTGTGTGTGAGGGGAGGGACCAGATCAGACCTGAGCACAGACAGAGACACATCATGGGGGACAGAGAAGGATGAGTTTGGATTTACTTGGACTTATCTCTGGATTTAAATCAAACATCTGGATCAGTGTGTATGTGTGTGTGTGTGTGTGTGTCTCTGATAGAGAAAGTGTGTGTGTGTGTGTGTGTGTTAGCAGAATGGGCTTTGCCAAAAACTTGGGCAAAACTTTGAGGAGAGTGTCGGGATTTTTTTATCGCTTTCCAAAAGTGATGCGACGCTCCGGACGACTGGAAGTCAGTGTGTTGTGGAGGAACTCCGGTGAGTCTTGAGTGTGTGGCAGATTTGAGCGCATCTTCCCTTTATCCTTTTCACTTCCTGTTAGTGGAAACTGAGAGACCAAGAGATGAGGCTGTGTGCTGTAAACAGAAAATATCACATGTAGGGACAGAATATTAAAACCACAATGAAAACAGGTTTAAAGCATGGCTGTCAATCAATTAAAGCATTTTTTATCTGTTCTAAATTTACCTTTAAGGGATTCAAGTTTTTGATACGCTTCACAACATGTGAGTGGAAAAATATGTTCGCTTAACAGTCCAGAATATTCTCCAGACCAACCTCAATGAGCTGAAACACACCACGGCAAACTCAGGCCCAACAAGCAACAACAGACGGACATACTGACCTGAATTTAACTTTACTTAGATTAAGTAGACATCACGTTATTTTAAGCAGCTCAAAGTACTCTGGTGGTAACTCAATTCACATCGACTGTCAATGCAAATAACTTTAGTCTTGTGGCTTTGACGCTGAACTTTACATTCAAAAGACGCCCTTCTTTATCCATGTCTGCTCACGGAGGTTTGTTTCTGCTTGTAATCCACAATGTCACTACTGCATCGCTTCCTGATTTCTCAAACTACGGGATGGGCAGAGGGTCACACTTTCAGAACGTACGTGGTGTTAAAAGGAATTTAATTTTTTGCTTTAATAGACTTTATGAAAATGAGAATAACCTGGACTCAAAACCTGCAGTTGTGTTCAGGGTCTAAAGTGTCACATGCATTGTGTCTGTAGCTATTTAGTAAGTGTGTCTAATTGACCGTGACGACTGTACCGTGTGTGTGTGTGTGTGTAATATGATAAGTCTTATTATTCTTCGGTTGGTTAATAAAACACCTGAACACGTGTTTGAACATGTAGAAAGAAAAAGAGAAAAGAAAGGTCAAAATAAAGAAACAGAAAAGAACAGATGGCGGCTGTATTCAGCAAACACCTGTCCACACACACACACACACACACACACACACACACACACACACACACACACACACACACACACACACACACCTGTCATTGTCTTCTCACTACTGTACAGGCATTTGCAGCCAATGATCTCTGCTGAACAGAATGTGTAGTTTTCTTTTGGCTTCATGACTTCTTGTATTTACAATAAAAGTTTATCAACATGTTGCACGTATAACAAATAAAATATAAAAACAATAACGGTGGCAACAACATATAAACAATATTAATAAAACATTGATTGAACGTTGATATGATACGTATGAAACGTACAAATGTAACATATTTGAAGTACAACGCCAACATTTACTCCTGCCTGGTGCTTTACTATGATGACTTTGTGAAATCCTGTCTCATTGTACCATGAGCCTTTGTGCAGTGGATCATGGATCTGTTACTCAAACTGGCACTTCCTGTCATCATAAGTCATTCATCTGGAACAACACATTTTCCTCATGTCGACAGACTGCACGACTCTAAGCCTTTTAAACTTCAAACATTCTGCCTGCTCTTTTTTCTTTGAGCCAAACTCTGAATCCGTGCTACCTTTAGTGGTCCTGGGGTCTCATTTATTAACACTGCGTACGCATAAAGGTTGTGATCAATAAAAACAGACCCGATGGAAAAAACTTTGACCCACGCTTATGAACACTTTGGAGACAGGAAATTGGCGATGCAGACAGTGAGGTGGGAGCCATTTTTTACTTCTGTCCATATGTACAATTTAAATATGGATCCTACGCACTGTTTCATAAATGAGACTCCTGGCTGACTTTGACCTTTGACCTCTGGGCGGGTGGTGGGACAGAGTGTGTGTTTCAGCAGGTGAGTGTGAGAGGAGCTGAAGGCTCATTGTGCTTCTCTCTGTACACACAGGCCTGATTAGACAGCCTGCGCTAAAAAAAGAAAAGTTTCACACACAGGAGACAAAAACTGTCGAGTTCAGTTTGTGGTTTCTGACCTTTGACCTCCACTGAGTTTCACAATAAGAGCCCTCTGTGAGGTGATTCACAGGCTGCTGGTAAAGATGATACGTTAAACATTATAAAAACCACATTAGTGAAATTAAAGAGTGGGTCCATGCTGACTCGGATGAATAACTGTACTCAAAGATTTTTTTTCCTGAATTATTCTGCGTCGTCTAGGGACGTGGAAGTGTGATTTTTGTTTTGTCTTACCGGGCCTATTTTTTGTATTTATTCCTTTAAAAAAATATGATCACAATTAGTTTTAATGTATTTATTTATTCAAATTTAATTTTGTTATTTAGATTTTTTGGCAAACTGTACCCCCTCTTATACTGGTTTGTATAACCATGTTTGTATTGTTTGTTTGTTTTTCTTTGTCAGGATTGAATGCCTTATTCGACGTGTCATCAAATGTGTCGTGTACCAGTCTAACCAAAATCATTAAAAATTTGAATTATAAAAAAAATATATATCACTGTAGTTTCATAAATATGAATAAAAAGTTATCAACAAATGTTATGAATTATGTTTTTACACACAACAAGTTATAAATGCAATAAAATAAATTAGCTAAAAGCAGAAAACTGGATATTATCGCACAGTGATTGTCATGATTTAATCTTTATTCACGCTGCTGATACTTTACCTAAAGATGTGGTAAATTTGATAGACAAGGAGTATTATACATAAAGAGAATAATACGATTTTGAAGCAATTTCTTTAATAATTTGATGAGTAATTTATCGCTAATTTGTAAATCACAACTATCCATCACAGCTGAAAGAGCTGAGCAGTTGTTTATATTTAACATAAAATCATTATCGTTATTAATCTGACAAACAGAACACATAAAATAACCCCCCACCCCCAAAAACCTTATAAACTTTTTCTGTATTTACAGACCAGCAGCTGTATGTACTCTGCTCCATGAGTCTTGCCTCCACAGTGAAGCATAGGAGGTTAAAGAGTTTGTGTGTCGGACTGATTGAGTCTGATCGATTGTTGGCGTCTGGAAAAAGCTTTTATCCCTGAGACAGCAGCGAGCGAGAGGGAGGGAGAGGAGGGGGGAGACAGAGGGAAATGAAGGAGAGGAAAGCAGCAGAAAGAAGGAGAGGAAACAGAACAATAATTTTAGTGATGGAGACAGTACTGATGCTCTAAGAACGATGATGCAGTGTTCATGTAACAGGAGAAAAACCTGAACATATCTGTGCATCAGACACTTTAATCTAATGAAAATACTAATGCAGGATTTATACTTCTTCGATATCCCAGCTTCGTATACCTCCATAGAAATGTAACTACATGTCGTGGTGACGCAGACCTCCTGTCTGTTTCTGTAAGCTGAAACCATTTCCCTCAGTGGAAACAAAGTATAAACAAATAGCATTTTAAGTCTTGTGTGTGATTTATCCTGGCTTCATATGAGCAGAGGAAATCTCTGCTAGCTGCTAGGCTAATTTATACAATGTAAAATGCCATAGGCTCGTGCTAATAACGTTAGCATGTTGTATTTGTCTGGAAAACGTGTTTAGTATAAGACAGTTGTTTTGTCAGTGAACCTTGGGAGCTGTAATGGAGCCAAATCTTGTAACATTACCTTTGTTAAATGTTGCTGTTGTCCCTGGTTTCATATGAGTAGAGAAAATCTTTGCTAGCTGCTAGGCTAATTTATACAATGTAAAATGCCATAGGCTTGTGCTAAAAACATTAGCATGTTGTATTTGTGGGGAAAATGTGTCCAGATAAAGACAAGTGTTTGTCTGTGAATGCTGCGAGTTATAGTGAAGCTGATTTGTGTACTTGTGTTTGAAACTGTTTCTATTAAGCCATGTTTAATGTGTGTTTAATGTGTGTTTAATGTGTGTTTAATGTGTGTTTAATGTGTGTTTTGAATCAACTAAACTTTACAGCACTTCACAAAACCTCCACCGCCGACTAGTGTTTTGGAGGTGTAACTGCAGAGTAACACAGTGACACCACCACACAAGTATAAAAGCTCACAACGGCGTAGGCCACGTGCGTAGGGTCTGCTGCACAAGTATAAATCCAGCCATGACACTAAAATCGACTACTATTTTACAAGTAAAAGTCCTTCATTCAGAATTTGACTGAAGTCAAAGTAGCTACATCGTCATCTAAACTAAAAGTTGTCATTATGCAGGATGGCTGCTGACAGAGGTTTATGATATGACGATGCACTGGAACAGCTACAACAGTTACAGTTTATTTTCTTTATGGAAATGGATGGATGGAAGGATGTATAAGTCTCTTCCTCTCTTCCTCTGTGGATCAGCTTTATTGTCCAAAGGATGACGTGGTGAACGGATGAATGGAGGCAGAGTTACAGCAGGAAACTGGGGAGACACAGCAGTCAAAACAAGCTACGTAAGAGAGCAAAGAGAAACAGAGCGGAGAGGAGAAAGAGAGAGTGACTGTGGATGACTGAGTCAGCAGTCCTACATCCACCAGCAGCAGCAGCAGCAGCAGCAGCAGCAGCAGCACCCCTCCTCTCTGCCTGTCTGTGTGTCCATCACACTGTGGCCTCCATTTGACTGTTAAATCACCAGCTCAGCACAACAACACACAGACAGGGAAACAGAGAGAGCGCCGGCTCAACGCAAATCAGCATCTGAAGTCTGATAGAGTCTGAACGTAGAGCAGAACACCACCGAGACACTCTGAGACAGACTGCAGGGAGAGAGGAGAGAGTGTATGTGTGATTTACTTCTGTGTGTGTGTGTTTGTGTGTGTGTGTGGAGGATGTGTGTAAGATGAAGATGGGAGATGGGAGCAGCCATGTGCAAACTGTCGGATAAAGTCGGACAGCACGTGAAAAAGAGGTCGCCAGGTAGGGAACACGCTCTCTTCAGTGTTTCGGTTCTTCATGGTTCTGCTGGATTCTGGCCAGTCCTGAAGGTTCAGTGTGTGTGTGTGTGTGGACAATTAGGTATTACTGACATTGTGGGGACAGTAATGTCATAGTGAACTTTTGGGGACTCGCTGTACTTTTGGGGACAAAACACAAGACACCATGACATAAATTATTAAATTTTAGGCTTAAGTCTTAAACTCAGGTTTTTAACGTAGTTTTTTGTTTTTGCTGATTCATTTATTTATTTATGTCTCTTAAAATCTAACTTTCATTCTAATTTTATTATTGTTTTGTGTCAAGGAAGGCTGGCAATTAGAAATTTTATTATACGGTTCAGACTGTTGAGTTTTTACTCTGCATACGACAATAAAACTTCTCGAATGTTGAATCTTGAAGACTTGGGTTAAGGTCAAGGTTAGAGCTTGACAATGTATGTCTCCAGGAAATTAAGTCAATGTAATGTCCTCTGAAGTGATAGAAACATGAGAGTGTCTGTGTGTTTGGCAATAAACCTGATTTTGATTTATGATGCTGAAAATTCTGTCAGGAGAAAAACTAAACTGGAGTTATTTAGTATTTCTTACAGAGTCAACAGTCACATTTGAAGTCTTTCTTAGGTCAAATCCTGAGTGACCCTTTTCTTGAAACATTTTCCTCCTTCATGTTCTGCTCATGTCAGATTTTGCATGTTGTTGGTTTTCATTTGCAAACAGGAACTCTGGCCTCACCTGAGAGACAGTCGATATCAGAGGATTATTTGCATATACGTTACAGACACATTCATGTTTCCATGCACACCTGCACGTACCTCACACATGACTTTACACACATATCAATAAGAAAAACATTTTCCTGTCTTTTCCTTTACTTATTTTATGAACAGTGAATCAGTTAATGAATCCATGAATTCATGTCATGTCTCTGCAGGTTGTAAGTATGCGTGTCACGCTGCCTGTCGGGACCAAGTGTCACTGGACTGTCATGCTGCAGCTTCACCCGTCAGTCAGGACCAGCTCAACAACAACACACCGCCACATGTGAGTACACACACTTCACTGTGTGTGTTTCTTTCTTTCTTTTCTATGTTGCATGAAGAACCAGGGTTGTTTGGATTAAGTGTCGTTTGCATCTCATAAGACTTCTTAATTAATCTTTGAATATTACACTACAGTATGGTCTGATGGAAGCTCGCAGTTTTCCAATCAAAATATTATGCTGAATACATGATATATACTTTTAATAATTTTCTGATATAATTATTGTGGCTTTGAGAGGAGACATTTAGTTTCTCATGGTGCTCTAAATCAGAGATGGGAGTAAAGCGGGATTTATACTCATGCTTATGCACGTAGCCTACGCTGTTGTGAGCATTTATACTTGTGCATTGGTGTGTCTGTGTCACTCTGCAGTTACACCGCAAAAACAGTAGTTAGCGATGGGGTTTCTGTGAAGTGCTGTAAAGTTTAGTTCATTCAAAACACACATTAAACACACATCAAACACACATTAAACATGGCTTAATAGAGACAGTTTCAAACACAAGTACACAAATCAGCTTCACTATAACTCGCAGCATTCACAGACAAACACTTGTCTTTATCTGGACACATTTTCCCCACAAATACAACATGCTAATGTTTTTAGCACAAGCCTATGGCATTTTACATTGTATAAATTAGCCTAGCGGCTAGCAGACTTTTCCTCTACTCATATGAAGCCAGGGACAACAGCAACATTTAACAAAGGTAACATTACAAATTTCGGCTTCATTACAACTCACAAGGTTCACTGACAAAACAACTGTCTTATACTAAACACGTTTTCTAAACAAATTTTACATTGTATAAATTAGCCTAGCAACGAGCAGAGATTTCCTCTACTCATATGAAACCAGGATAAATCACACACAAGACTTAAAATGCTTTTTTTGTGGAGGCTTTATTTACATTTCTGGGAACGGTACACATCGGGCTACGGTGTAGGTTATGGTGTCGATTCAACGCAGAAGCATAAATTCTGCCTGAGTCTCGAGCAAGTCCCAAGTTACTGTGGTGAGAATCACACAAGTCGAGTCCCTGCTATGAGTCAAGCAAGTCACAAGTCAAATCGTATGATGGTTTACCTCAGGTTCCACCTTTAAATCAGTTAAAAGACAGTGGTTGTGAAAAGTTAAGTTTCATTTTCAGCATTAACAAAAACTGTTGCAGCCTGCTTACACCTCATACACCTTACTGTATGACATTTAGTGGCAATAACAAGCCTGTGAAATCACTGACTGTAGGCTATATTAAGATGGACGACGTGTCTCCACTTCCTCCCACTGTACAAAATGAAACAATGTACAAAATATGGCCACTGGCATGTTTGCATCATTTGACATCATGATGGACAGCCTTCAGGCAGAGAGGGCACACCTCCCTGCCCTCCACATGCAAAAATAAGGAAAGCTTTAGCCTTGTCCCAAATTAGATATACCCCTATCCCACGCTTTCATTCTTGGTGTGGGCCCATATTTTCAGAAATTAATGTATCATAGATATAAGACACTAACTGTCTTGGAGCATTCTGTATCCAACTAAGAATAGGATGGTCTTTAAAACATGACCCCGAGGGAGCCCCGCAGGCTTTACAATCTGACCTTATTCTGAACTATATTTAGAGACAGTATACATTAGTGTCTTGAAAAGTTGTAATACCTTTTTCCTCCTGAAGCTTTATGAGTAAACGGTTTCCCTCCAGAAAGATGATGAGATGATGATTTGCCCCAAACATTTTTAAATTTTAGTAACTTTTCTGCTGCTCTAAACCTTTCCACTTGACATTTGTAAAACTCAGAGGCATTACTGTAGTACAGTGCATCGCCACAAGAGCACGCTGTTGTCAAACGCTTTGCCCACTGGTGAAGTCTGTGGTTTTGTTTTTATACCTCCTTGTCCAGCAGTACGTCCTGTGTGCTGCCAAAATTATTGGAATAACTGTGAAGCATTCTTTGTGTCATCGTCAGAGTAATGTCCACTCCACTTGTACTGGGCTTTCCCCACAACACACATACACAGATCAGCCAAAACATTCAAACCACTGACAAGTGACGTGAATAACTTTGATTATTTTGTTCCAGTGCATTGTTCTGTTCATTGTTTATTCATGTGGATACCACCTAACATTTTCCACCCACTCAAACACCGTTGCAGACCAAGTACCCCCCCCCATGGCAACAGTACTCCCCAGTGGCAGTGGCCCCCCAGCAGGATAATGAACCATGCCACACTGCAAACACTGTTTAGAAATGGGCTGTAGAGCGTGACAAAGAGCTCAAGGTGTCGACCTGGCTTCCAAATTTTCCAGGTGCCAATCTGCTCAAGGATTCTTGTGATGATGTACCTCTAATCCAAGGTGGGGCCTCCTTGGATCAGACTTGGCTCTGACCTGTTGAGGCATCGACGCATGACCTATGGGAGTGTCCTGGGGTGTCTGGCACCAGTGCGTTGGCGGCAGATCCATTTAGTCCAGTGAGTTGTGAGGTGGTTTAATGGCACGTGCCACAGATGCTCTTTCAGATTAGGATCTGGGGAATTTGTAGGCCAGGTTGACACTTTGAGGTCTTTGTCACATTCCTTGGGGCATTCCTGAGCGATGTTTGCAGTGTGGCATGGGTCATTATCCTGCTGGGGCGCCACTGCCATTGGGGAGTACTGTTGCCATGAGGGGGGCGTACTTGGTCTGCAACGGTGTTTGAGTGGGTGGAACATGTCAGGTGGTATCCACATGAGTGTCAGAACCAAAGGTTTCCCAACAGAACAATGCATTGGAACAAAATAATCAAAGTTAGTCACGTCACCTGTCAGTGGTTTGAATGTTTTGGCTGATCGGTGTATAAAAACACTTTTAAATAAGTTTTCAAAAAGGCGCTTAAGTATGATGAAATTACAGTCCAATTACATCAAGCGCAAATAGCTATGTGGATAACATTATGATGATATGTGTAAAGTGACAGCAATAATCCAATAGTTGATTGACAGAAAATTCATCGGCATCTATTCTGATTTCTGATTAATCGTTCAGCTCTCATCTTAAAGCAAAAATGCCAAAGATTCTCTTCTGTCAGCTTCTCAGTTGTTGACGTTTGTTGCTTTGACATGTGATAGTAAATCCATCATTTTTGGGTTTTAAACAGCTGATTCAACAAAAAAAATCTGAAAACAGACTTTTTACAGACCAAATAATCATGAAAATAATTAGCAGATGAAATATGTGATGAATGTGACATGTTGAGATGACGATATGAGTCTGAACATGTGTTTTAGTGTGTTTTTAAATTCCATTGTGCTTCGTTCAAATGTTGGACCCCAAGTCAGTGCGCACGCCCATAATGCATCACTCACCAAGAATGGTAGTGTGAGTGTGTGTGATTCCTAGAAGACAGCTGGGTGTGTGGGAGGTTTGGTTCATGTTAGAGTGTTTGTACAGTCCACACCAGACTGTATTATGATATTACACAACTTTATCTCTGTAGTACTTCAGTAAATTTAACAGTGTGTGTGTGTGTTCTAGTGCAGCAGTTACAGGATGTGTTACACAATTACACTCTCACATTTTATTTATGATATTTGAGAGTTTTTTTATTTTGAAACATGTTTTGATTGTCACCCAAACACACACCTCCTGCTCTGATGTCACTCTGTTTGCTTCTTTGATCCACGAGCCAACAGTCAAATGTTATTTTATGTGGCGGACAAGATTTGCTAGTTGCCCCGAATCACATTTGATTACATATAATTATGTATATAAGTTCAAGATGAGTCGACAAACATATAAAAAGTTTCATGAGAAGAGAGAGGAGAGGGAGTTTAACATAAAAAAATACCGAAAATTTAAATTTTACACGTCGGCCCAATAAACAAAGAGTTAGGCTAACAAAGGGACACGAGATTAAAACTTAGAAAACATGTAATTTTTATTTGAGTCTCTGCTTTATGATTGAAACCTTAAAGGAACATTCCAACATTTTGAGAAAAACACATGAGATGTGTGTGTAAATACAGAATTATAGTTGGGTCAGGGTGTGTTTAGCCTAGCTTAGCACAAAGACTGAAATCAGAGGGAAACTGCTAGCTGTCAGATTGAAACAATGCTCCCTCCACTAGCTCCGCAGGTTACTTATTTACACAGTATCTCTAATATTGTCTCTGATTAGGAATGCTAATGTTACCATTCTTCAGTTAGCATTTAGCATTTGTATTGTTAGCATTGTTAGCTGAGCACTTTTAGCAAAGGTAGTAGCATCAGCATGGCTAGAGGTGCTAACATCAATGCTAAAGGGGGTTTGCAGCTCAAAATGAAGCTCCTTACTCGCTGCGGCAGTCGATTCTCTGAGACGGGTGCCTTTTGACTCTCAACATTTTTTAAAAATCATGTCAAATGATTGTATTTTTGATCACTACACCTGATGGTACACTAGTTAAACCCTTGAGAAAATATATTTTCCCACCTCAGGTAGAAAAAGGCTCATCATTATTATGCTTTTCTTTATAACTAATAGTCACTTTGAGTTCAACCCCGTCATAGACAACCTGAACCCTGTATGAACAGGATTTTAAAAGTTATTCAGGTAAATTCTTGTAGAACTTTAATAATGAGATATCCCTTGTTAAAGGTCACTTATTCTAAATATAATTATTATTCTTAAATACTAAAATTTGACTGTTAAAGCAGGTCATGAGAATCTTATCGAACATCAGCCTTTATATTTATCAAAAATATGCGTCAGTGTAATGTTGATCGGACTTTTATATTATTTCTTATTTTCCAATAAATTGTAGACACAGTTCAACAAACAGTAACCTCATATTTCCTGTTATCATCAAGGGTTAAACTCTGCAACCGGCCGCGTATCATGCCGATGTTAAAGGACGCCTTTTTCATTGGTTGCTGACACCGCAAGTCACCGCCCAGCGCCGGATTTCAAGAACTTTGGAGTGAGAACAGGCTCGATATTTTAGAGTTGAAACTACCTTGAATTATGCTAATATTCATTCTCCAAAAAATCCCTAAATTATATGTTTTTTGCCACTAAAACTCTCGGCTACTCGCATCATCTTGAGACACTTTTTCCAGAAATAAACTTCAGATGACACCGCCTGCCCCTAGTTGATGTGGACACTTTGATCGTTTGGGAAAATGGAAATATTTGGCATGTTATTGACACTAAAGAAAAGGTCACATTATTTGGAGTCGTCCTTTGGTTTCATGGACATCTGGCCAGCTGTTTTTGAAATACTTTGTCATTGATCAAAGTGTTGGTTCAGGGAGAATCACCAAAATCATTGGGAATCGCCCTTTACAGATAAAAAAAAATATCCAAACTATTTTATTTCAGTTTCATGATTAGTTGTTGGAATATTCTGCTCTGGACTTTTGGTTTTAGACAGATGGAAAATTGACAGACCACAGATTTTGGTTTCCCCCCATCAATATCTCCCGGGAGTTTTAGTCATATTAAGCAGTTGTTGTTTCGTTTTGTGGAGATTTTCTTCTGGCTGTGCGTTACCATCTTATATTTCTTCAACCCAAACTGAAATACTACGACTGTGCTCCCCCTCACCAGGCCGCCATTTACCCCCAGTGTTTACATCTCATCTGCCAGTGAGACCAGTTTTAATATTTCCAGTCGTCACTGAGTGCAGACGGGGTTTGGCTCCAGCGTTTGTCAACACTGGTGTGGTTTTGTAGCTCAGCACATTTCAAACCAGTGCTGATCACACACTCACACACACACACCCACACACACACTGACAGTGCTGAGTAGTGCTGAGTACAGTGCTGTGGGGTTTTCAGGTCGTGTCAGTTATTTCAGAAAAAGACATTTTTGGTGTGTTTGCAGCTGGATGGGGTCAGAGTGTGGGTGTGCAGATGTTTCTGAAGGACATGTGGGCAGAGAGCTGTCGAGTCTTCCCACAGACATGTCAGTATGTCTGTCTGTTTGCATGTAGGCTACTGTAGTGATGTTTGTAGGCTGTTCACAGAAGAGAATATTAGAAAAGAAAACAGAAGTCTGGAGCAAAAAAAATGTCAACATCTTCCCTTTTTAAATGACTTGAATAAAAAAATTAACATAGACTGGCATGTTTTGGCACTTTAAAGACTTATGTAATACTTTTTGTATTGGCATTAAAACTCATGTAACAGATGCTACAGAGGCCAAAAAGTATTTTCACATGGGTATTGACTTCAAAGTGTTTTTGGTTTTGGTAAAATATTCCTGTTCTTTTCTGTTTGGCTGGATTATTCACATATTTGTTGTTTCTCATCAGCTTCTTTCTGCAGACTTTTTACACTGTTTCTGCCTCTGTGTCTCTGTTCATTCAAAAAACGCTGACGCATCTGGAAGGGCGACTGTCTCTGTACAGTTCTCACTGTGTTTGTGTCTGTCTGTGGTTTGTGGCGGAGAAGCCATCTCGAAACTGGATGTCAGAGATAATAACATGATCTGCAGCCATAAGACGGTCATAAGCTCTCATGTGTTTCAGAGAAAGTGATGGATTTTCCCTGGAGTGTGTGTGTCTGTGTGGTTGTGTGTTCCTGTATGTGTTAAGGTCAGATTTGATCCATACTTTGGTAAACTGAAAAACTAACGATATTTCCATTAGCCTCAGCTGTAGGCTACTTTGTGTTTGGTGCTGTTTAGCAAATTGTAGCATGCTAATAAGCTAAACTAAGATGGTGTGGACTGTAAACTTTATACATACTGATCATCAGCAAGTTGTCATTGTTAGCATGCTAGCGTGCTATTGTTAGCATTTAGCGCAAAGTATTTAAAGGGGAACACCACCTAAATTAGGAATTCCAATATGTTATTTCCACAGACAAGGACAACACATTCTCGCGCCGACCTCGTCACATGTCAACGTTTGGTCGTGGAGATATGATGTACCCTGGGTGCGTTTGCCAAGTAGTACATAGCTCCTTTTCCACCAACATTTCCAGAAACTTTTATTTCCAGGAATTTATTTACCTGGGTAAAAGAATTCCTGGTAATCTGTGTGGTTTGCGTCTCGACCGCACCTCAAAGTTCCAGAAAATGTATTCAAATAAGGCTGATGACTTAGATGATTCGGCATGTGCCCTATATTTAGCTCCGCCAGCTTGTCGGCTATTCTTCCATAGACTTGGTCGTTTCAAGTCGCCGACTCAAAGTCCCGCTGAATTTCCTTCTGGGCAAATACTCTCAAAAGAGCCTGGACCACGTCGTCCGTCCACTTCTCGTAGCTTCTCTTCTTTTGCTCCATTTTCCAAATGATCAAAACACAAACCAAGTGAAGCTTGTAGAAATGAAATAAAGTTTGCAGCCACACTGGCACGGAAGTGCGGAATGCTCCACCAATCAGCGTTCTTCCAGACACAGCCCCGCCCCTCAAGAATTCCAGGGAATCTGAAAAGTCCTACCCCCCTACTAGGTACTTTTTTCAGGGAAAGCTTGGGGTTGAGAGAAAGTTTTTTCCCCAGGTAATTTCAGTGGAAACGTGCCAAGGTTTTTCAAAATCCTGGGTAAATGATAAAAGTTCTTGTGGTGAAAAAGAGGCTCAGGCTCCTAGATCATTCAATCTTTGAAGTATTTCTGTCAAATTCACTTTTAATACACATTATTTTAGTGGTTTGGATGTGAGTCAGTGAATCACTGAGTTGTTAGTTTTGTTGTAGATCCACTGTGTCTATAGACACGTAGGGTGGAGTTTAGTTCTTCGTGCTTTAAGTAACATCATAAAATCAGCAGCGCTCCCTTTGGTACATGGTGCAAACTGATTTATACACACACACACACACACACACACACACACACACACACACACACACACATACACAGCGTGTGTCAGATATCATAGTGACAGTGATGCCACAGGGCAGTCAGCCAAAGCGTGGAGGTATTTACTCTGCTAGAATGTAATACTAGTGCAGGGAAGTCCTCCAGTGAGTGTGACTGTGTTTGTGTTGGCGACCAGGAGAAAGAGGTTAGTAGGTACCAAGCATGGACGTATAAAAAGGACTGGATACAGGGTTCAGTGGCGCATGAAGCCAAATATAGCTTGATTTCAGCAGTATGGCATTACGCTGATCTTCCATATCATTGGGCCCACAGAGCAAGCGCACTAGAGACTTCTGCCAGCCAAGTGGCTAACTTAGCATGCTAACAAGCTAAGAAGTCTCTTACCCAATTTAAAGGCCTTTGCACACTGGATCTGTTTTTTTTTTTTTTTGTCTGCATTTTTTTAATCCGTCATTTGAAAAATTAGTTACGCCCAAAATGTAATATGTGACAAAATGAAAAGACACATTTCCTCCTTTGCCTCTCTCCACTGGAGTTACCTATTTTGCTGTCACCACTCCCTTCCTGTCTTCATTTGGCAAAGCAGCTGCATGAAGGGGCAGAGCTGTCCTCCACATTCTGTACGCGGTCCACATCCTCCTCCTCTTCTTCATCATCCACCTGAATATTACTATCTGACCTGTTGAACATGAGCTATTCGTGTTAAGAAATTATTCTGTGCGCCCTGTTCCTCTGTCTTGTCGCAGCTGTGTCCTGCTGCCACATTTTCTTCACAGATTCTTGGTCAAACGTCTCTAAAGGCTCTGACGGATGCGAAAAACAAAATCCAAAGTCAAAAATCGAACGTGTTTGAACATTTCCAATGATGGACTGAAGTCTCAGACTCAGTGTGCAAACATGATACAACGTGAGGTCTTTTTTTTTTTTTTTAGATGTGCGACAATTTTGGGGGAAAAAAATAAAAAAGCGGACTCAGTGTGCAAAGGCCTTAAGTCTATAGGAAGAAGTATTTTTTGGGCCCAGTGGCATGGGACGCAACTGGAAGTGGTACTGTTGTACTGGTGCTGATACCAAGGTCTAAAGCCTCGTTTCCACTGAGCAGTACGGTTCAGTTCAGTTCAGTACGCTTTCTTTCAGTTTCCACTGTGAAAAGTTGTGGATGGTACCAATGAACTGTTCTGTATTGTCCCCATGTTTGGTCCCCCCTCTGTTGGGGTACCTAGCACACAGATCTGGTACTAAAAGGTGGAGCTGTGAACACTGCAGTCTGATTGGTCAGTAGAGCATCGTCACTTTTGCTCGACAAAGGACTCAATGCACAAAGCGGAAACCCGCCATTTTTAAAATCCACATCGACTGTGGCAGATTGTTTTCAACACTACGGCCCGTCTGTTGTTATCATGTCGGTGCGCAATACCATTTCTTGGATGGTTACCGAGGTGCAGATGTTCCTCACTATCATAGGAGAGGAGGAAATACAACAGCAACTGGAAGGCACTGTGAGAAATATAAAGGTGATCCAGCTTGAATGCCAGCATATGGCTGACCACGGTTTCCAGCGGACCAACGTGGCACCAAATACAAAAATGTCAAAGGGACTACAAAAGAATTAAAGACCACAATGGCTGGAGTGGCATGAGCAGAAAGAGCTGGTGAGCAGCTGGTGAGCGTCGGAAGAGAGGGGGGCGTGTAAGCCCTGTACTCTTCTTGCAATCTCAGTTCAGTTAAGGGTCTGAAAAATGGAGAAATGTCCAAGTGCCTTGAACCTGCATTCCTTCTAATGGCCAGCAGGGGGCGACTCCATTGGTTGCAAGAAGTCAGATTGTATAGAAATTTAAAAGAAAATGTCCCTGCTTCCCACTTGTTATATTACCTTCAAGTCACTACCACGGTGACCTGTTAATCAGGATAGAGGCGTAGCAATGTGTATCCTCCACAGCTCCAGCTTCTCATCCAAAGAGCCAAGGTGGAAATAGCAAAAATGTCAGACTCGAGGCTTCAAAACGTCACTCCACAAATCAATGGGTGACATCATGGTAGCTACGTCCACTTCTTTTATACAGGAGGCACCAAGAAATAAACAACCACTTAGTGTCAGCTTCTCATTTACCCTGCCTGTGTAAAAGGCTGTATATTTTGTCTGTGCCAAATGTATTGAATTAGCTACATTATGAATCTTTTACTGGCCCCAAAATAAAGCATAATGCATAAGCTTCAATACATAATTTTCTTAATGTCCTACAATCATGCTTAGACCAGCTACAACAACCTTACACTGAAGACCAGAGACAGACAGATCAAATCAAAGTTTGACATGAATCTGGGCCGTCAGACTTTGTTAGTGTCCGTACAGAGACAAACCTCAGAGTCTTTATGTAACTACAGTACTGACTGACCAATATAATCAGCAGCCAGTTCAATCAGCTGGCCTGAAACATGGACACAAGGACTCTTGGACTCTGTCTTCTTTAATTTGAGTTCTGTAAATTAGATTGTTCTTTGTCAAGTGTCATGAAACTATAAAATTATCTTCCTTTTTAATTAAGGACTAAATTCAACCCTACAGGTATCAGTCTAGTCCTGATTTTTTTATACCTTTGACATTGTCTTTGTACAGCCGAGGTCTTGATTCAAATTTTGGCTTGTGTCCCCTTAAAATGAAGCACTGTATTCTCCTTATCCCACGTCATCGTCTCAGTGTGGACGTAACCATCGAAAACTTGAACGAAAAACTCTTTCCTCCCTCTCAGATTGTTTCATTTGGAGCCTTTCAACCTGTTCTTGCTCCCAGGTCATCAAATAGAGAGTTAGCATCAGAGGGTTCCTTTGGTGTGGATAACACACTCACTCTGAAACGAAGACAGTACACAATATTTAGATTTGATTGGAAAAAAAGTTAGAAAAATGTGCCTGATTATGTGTTGCTGAAATGTTCTTTGTCTTTCTTTATTCCTTTAATTATTGTATTAGTTTTGATTTCAGTGCTAGAAAAAGTATAGTCAGACAAAAAATGTTACTTCTGTTAACATAAACATTAAACTATTAAAGAAGTTGACATTATTATCCTCATTACAGGGAATAACACACCTTTGATGTGATTTTTTTTAGTTTCCCCTACTTTGATTTTGTTCTATAAAACATCTGAAAACTAATTTTATTACCTGGTCAATCAATCAGTTAACAGATCTTTTCTGAATTGTGACGTGAAGAGAGGAGGACACTGCTCTGAGGGAATCTGACTCCAGGAAATAACAGTAGAAACACTACATTATGAATTACTAATGAGTTATTAATGATCTGGACATTACGTCTTTATAACTACGACCTGAGCGCCCGTACAGTCAGTACGAGTCAGAGTACATCCTCCTCTCCTCTCGTGTGATTGGTGCGGCTCAAGGGAGCGGCGGTGAATGATTGACAGAGAATAACTGCTCATGGGGTCCACCACTTCCTGTCTGCTGGGAAAGACAAACACAGGCGGAGGGAGAGGAGAGAAAACAAAGAGGACAGAGGGAGGCAGAGTAAATATGGAGTCCGGATAGAGAGGAATGTTTTCTCTTCAGCTCTGATGGAGACCCATTATCACCAGCGGGTCAGATGACTCACATCAGAGTCAGCTGTGGAACTGAGCTAAGCACATTTACTAAAGTACACTTAGAGGGGACATAGTCTGCTCATCTTCAGATTCATGCTTGTATTTTTGGTTTCTACTAGAACATGTTTACATGCTTTAATCCATCCTGTTAGGGGTCGTGGGGGGGCTGGAGCCTATCCCAGCTGACTCTGGGCGAGAGGCGGGGTACACCCTGGACAGGTCGCTAGAATATTACACAGCACTTAAGCTGTGCCTCAATTCAGGGGCTGCAGCCTTTGAAGGACGCAGCCTTCATGGTCAACATCGGCCACGTCCTTTGAAGGCTGCATCAGTCAATCTGCGGAGGATTTCCTGGTTGCATCACCAGTTGCTCTCACCCTGAGCTGTTGGCGTTCCTTTTACCGAGCAACCAGCTGCGCTTGGCGAAAGAAGGAGTAAGCTAGTAGGTTAGTTAACCCTGAATCATAGACCCAAAGATTGTTAATATATACATATATTTTTTATTTAATACTTGAGGAGATGATTCACTGCTGGAGACACCACCGTTTATATATTTCAGGCTGATGGAGGACTGTCCATCCATCCATCCATTTTCATCCACTTATCCAGGGTCAGGTCTCAGGGGCAGCAGGCCGAGCAAAGCCCCCCAGACGTCCCTCTCCCCAGTAACGCTTTCCAGCTCTTCCTGGAGGACCCCAAGGTGTTCCCAGGCCAGATGAGATATGTAAAGAAAACCCACACTAACACAGGGAGAACATGCGAACTCCACATAGAAGGACTCCCCTATGCTGCATTCAAATCAGGAACCCTCATGCTGTGATGCAACAAAAAACTCCTGGTCTGCTTTGATTGGTCAGAGTGTCTGGGTTGTTTGCATCTCTTGGTGGCATAGAATTTTATCCCCGGCTGTCTTTGATTGCAAGACCGTGACATCGGCCATCTTGGATCCTCACTGTGCGACGTAGGGCCACCGTTTAGAGCCACGACCAAAGATATCACCACGTTTCTATCACCTTGGTCCGGGACAGCCCAAAATCGCACAGTGTATAGCCGGCTGTAGAGAGGAATTGTTTACAGAAAGAAGGTAACAGAAGTCTGAATTAATGGTGATTGGTAACGTGCACATGCTGCTTTTAACGAGGGTTTTTACGATTTACTGAAACTCAGGAAGGAGAGCAGAGTGAGACGTTTTCAGAGTCAGAAAAGTAAATTTAAATAAAGACGGAATGTTAATGTGTTTTTCCTCTGAGGTTTTATGGTCACTCATTAACAGCTATTGGCTTGGTTAGAGCCGGGGTGGGGTAGCACTGTAGTAAACACACTCACAAACACACACTCACAAGAACACACAGCAGGAAGGAAAACTGTTGTAAAACTTGAGAAAACATATTCCAGTGTGGGAACATTTTTCTCTTCTTTGTCCGTACTCTCCTCTTCCATTCTTTCCTTCTCTCTTCTTTATTTCTTTGTCTTTTTTTTGTCATGTCGACCTTTAAGGAGTCTGAATTCTCTTTATAGTGTGGATTCAATCTGAAGTCTCAGTTGATGGTTTCACTTTGTGCTCTGTATTTATGATTCAGGTCTGTTATGTCACCTGTCACTAGGCAGAGGGTTGGACTGATAGGAGTGTCTGAAGGCTGATTTATGGGTTATTTTAAAATGTTTTAAAAGCAGTGATAAGGGCTTATGAGAGTTTCTGCCACCAGATATGAACATTTAAATATCCACCAAACCACCCAACAAAACCAAATCAGGACCCCATTCTTTGAACGTGCCTTAACCAATTCAGACTAACATGCTGTTATCAGGCTACAATAATCCTGTTAATTCCTCAGCCAGCAGCCCCGTTTCCACTGTGAAAAGTTGTGGATGGTACCAATAGAACCGCTCCGTACCGTCCCCATGTTTGGTCCCCCCTCTGTTGGGGTACCTAGCACACAGATCTGGTACTAAAAGGTGGAGCTGTGAACACTGCAGTCTGATTGGTCAGTAGAGGACGGTCACTCTGCTCAGGGCTGAGTTGTGTCTGGTTTTGAGGCTCATGTAACCACTGTTCATACTGTGGAGAGTTTTATTAGTAGACTGGAACTATAAAATGAAAGGATGTTTTGCTGCCTCTCACAGCAGCTGGAGTCGGAGAAAAAATCACTTAATTCACTGGGCCGACTGCCGGCAACTTTTAAGGTGGAACGTTAACTTGTAATGTTACTCAATGCATGAGTTGATGACGTGAATCCATCAGCACACCTTAAATTTCACTGTGACAACTTTGACCATCACTTTAGTTTTTATATGACAGACACTTTTAGTAATGAGTGGATCTTCAAGAGTCACTCAGAGAAAAACAAAACGTCACAGAGCGTAGTTCCTGTGGGCTACAGCAACACTAAACCCCTGAGCTTGCCTGAGAAGGACTAAATGCACAAAGCTGCTATTTTTAAATATCCCATGGAGAGAGACTCTCACTGCAGCCTGTTCTATTTTGTTCTGAAAATGTGGGCGTGCAGCCTCGTTCTGTGGACGATAAACCAGGTGCAGACTGATAAAGGAAGGGTTACTGTTGGTTCCAAAGGTACCAAACTGAAAGTGTCTGGTGGAAACGGAGCTTAGAAGCACAGAGTGGAAACCGTGATCAGTTTGGTTCTGTTTTAATAAACAAACTGTTATTATAATATTTTATAATTTTTAAGCACAGATAAGTAAGTATAGGATCACTGTGAAAATTAAACTCTTATAATTACACCAACAGATCATACTTTATTAATAATAATCAGAATTTTCTCTTGTATAGTCATAATTATATTTCATAATAAATCTAAAAAAGCCACCCAGTGTATCTGGAAATTACTTCATGTACGGGGTTGACTTTAAAACATCTTGATCATCATGGTCCAGTTAACTGTCAATAACCAGAAATTTTCAGGTTGCAATTTGAGGACTTGTCGTAATGATTACAGTTGTGGAGGCATTTTAAACCGGTTTCAAGGAACAAAATTAATTTTATCTAAAGCTGTAGTTTAGTCCTCCTGGTAGGAGGAGGAGGAGGAGGAGGTCCCGGGGCAGACCCAGAACACACTGGAGGGATTACATATCTCACCTGGCCTGGGAACGCCTCTGGGTCCCCCAGAAGGAGCTGCAAAGCGTTGCTGGAGAGAGGGACGTCTGGGGTGCTTTGCTTGGCCTGCTGCTGCCGGCCGCGGATAAGTGGATGGATATCGATGGATGGACGGTTGTAGTTTGATAATGCAGAATAGCTGCATATGAGCATAATGTTTGCGCTGCTTAGACTTTCCTCTATCAGCTGATACATGGCTGTAAATCACTTGTTTTTCAAAACAGTTTTTAAGTTCTTAGACAGTTTATTGTGGGGAGGTTTTCTTCAAACAGTTGTGATTTACTGACAGTAATTCCTGGACAGAGAGAGTCGGCGTTCGCTCTCTGTCTCCCGGTGATAAACAGTAGTGAAGTGATTTTAACAGGAACTACTCTCTTTAAGCATTTTTCCTTCACTTGTTCATTAATGTGTTATATAACATAGATAAACAGATGTTCTACATCAGCTTCTAGACACGAAGAATATGAGATGTTGAGGCACCACACACACACACACACACACACACACACACACGCACACACACACACACACACACACACACACACACACACACTGTTTTATTGCCACTACTCTAAATGAAAGTCAGAGTTCATACAGAAGCTTAAGCCTATGTTTCTTAAGAAAACTAATCCATCTAATTTTTGATTTTAGCGAGTTATAAACTTAAGTATTGGCCAGAGCTAGGCTAGCTGTTTTCAGATTTTCCCAGTCTTTATGCTAAGCTAAGCTAACAACCTCCTGGCTGTAGGTTTCGTATTTAACAGACAATATATCTTGTTTGTTTAATCCCTACAAAACCTGAACTGTAAAAGAGATAATTTGTGGTTTTAGGGAGTTATAAATATAACTGTCGCTCAGGGCTAGGCTAGCTGTTTCCCCCATTTACCCAGTCTTTATGCTAAGCTAAGCTAACAATCTCCTAGCTGTATAATTTCATATTTTAAAGACAATATGTTAAATCCCTACAAAACCTAAAGTGTAAAAGGGATTATTTGTGGTTTAAGCGAGTTATAAACCGAAGTATCAGTCAGAGCTAGGCTAGTTGTTTCCCCCATTATCCCAGTTTTTATGCTAAGCTAAGCTAACTTCCTAACTGTCGGTTTCATATTTAACAGACAGCAATGAGAGTGGTATCGATCTTGTCATCAAACTCTCTGTAAATATGTAAGTATGTGTATTTTCCAGCTAATGTTAAGCTAACGTTCAGCCATTTAAGCTTCGAAAAATACTTAAAATACTGTACAAATATTTGTTGACTCAGGTTTCAGATTTTTTTTAATTCATCGGTTTTGATTCAGTTATTATATAAATGCAAGAAAAATACTCATAATTTTATTCTCGACTCTTGATTAAAGCTGTTAAAACAGCATTTAGACCATTTTGGGTCAATAAAACATTTGACTCACTTCAGATAAAGAATCAGTTTATCGTCAGGTTTGATTCAGTCTTTTGAGGCGCCCTTGTGCAAAGCAGGAAACCTCCAAAGTCTCCCATGTTGCTGCTCACTGACCGTTAAAGGCAATGTTGATACTTTCTAAATAATCCTGCATTTGAATTTAGAGATATCCCTCAACCGTCTCCTCACTATCAAACATCTGTTTTCCGACTGTTCTTCCTGTTAACAAACATAATTTATCACCATGTGCTTATCGTCCCTCTCTTCCTCCTCCTCATGCATCCCTCTTAATCTTCCCTCTCCTCCAGTCTTCTAATCAGCAGCCTATTGTGTTAACGCAAACACAAACAGGGTGGAGGCTTACCTGCTAAACACGGAGGAGGAAAGAATCTAACTTGTTGAGATAAAACATGTTTACATAAAAAGCACATGTCAGTTTGATGGTAAGAAAGGGGCAGATAGAACGACGCACGAACAAACTGAATCAGTCAAAATCTAAAGTTTTAATCACATTTACTTTGTATTTTAAGACACTTCAGTCCACTTACAACAGGTGAACTAAACCTCTGTGAGAATAAAAGGTAGAGCTCATCAAAAACTATCCTGTAAGTGCCTCCGTACCGTCCCCATGTTTGGTCCCCCCTCTGTTGGGGTACCTAGCACACAGATCTGGTACTAAAAGGTGGAGCTGTGAACACTGCAGTCTGATTGGTCAGTAGAGGACGGTCACTCTGCTCAGGGCTGAGTTGTGTCTGGTTTTGAGGCTCATGTAACCACTGTTCATACTGTGGAGAGTTTGATTAGTAAACTGGAACTATAAAATGAAAGGATGTTTTGCTGCCTCTCACAGCAGCTGGAGTCGGAGAAAAAATCACTTCATTCACTGGGCCGACTGCCGGCGACTTTTAAGGTGGAACGTTAACTTGTAATGTTACTCAATGCATGAGTTGATGACGTGAATCCATCAGCACACCTTAAATTTCACTGTGACAACTTTGACCATCACTTAAGTTTTTATATGACAGACACTTTTAGTAATGAGTGGATCTTCAGGAGTCACTCAGAGAAAAAGAAAGCATCGTGGAGCGTAGTTCCTGTGGGCTACAGCAACACTAAACCCCTGAGCTTGCCTGAGAAGGACTAAATGCACAAAGCTGCTATTTTTAAATATCCCATGGAGAGAGACTCTCACTGCAGCCTGTTCTATTTTGTTCTGAAACTGTGGGCGTGCAGCCTCGTTCTGTGGACGATAAACCAGGTGCAGACTGATAAAGGAGGAAATACAGTGAGTGCTGGACGGAGCAGTGAGTGACAACAACCCCGCCCACATTTAAGAATTTTGGGTTGCTGGAATATTAACTTTGTCTTTGTTTTCCCACTGAATCACGCTTTCACCATCTGAAGGAACGTGCATGCACACCTGCATTTGTAGGACAGCCAATAGGAACGCCCTCTCCCTGAAATGACCTGATTGGCCAGAGTCTCCTGTGATGGACTAGATTTTCTAAAGTCTAAAAACAGAACCAAGAGAAGGAGCAGAAGTCTAGTTTTCTCTCAGTCAACTTGAAGTACGACATGCGCAAAGTTTATGAGGGATTTTTGCCCAATAAAGCCAAAATAAAACTGCCTATCCCAGCTTTAATGCTGCTTTGACTTTCAGACAAGATCCCAGCACTCGCAGACAGACAAAAAATGTGGAAATGTTCACAAAATAAAAAAAATTAAATTAAATTCATTAGATGTTTTTAATGAAATAGCACAGCCACAAAAACATGGTGTCTTTTGGTTTAAATTATTCATTCATGTAAGTATCATAGAGCTTTAATGAAGCAGAAGCTGAGAACAAATACACAGTGAATATGTTTTGTTGTCAAACTGTGCAAAAACTTTAAAACCACAAAGACAGAAAATGGTGTTCAAGAGGAAAAATGATCCAAAGTGGCGAGCAAATCACCAAAACACATGTCAAACACAGACACAAAGAGGAGCAGAGTTTATAAGCAGCATCAGACAACCACAAAGATTTACGGCCACAGAACCACACAGACATTAATCTGAAACATGAAAGTCTGATGAGAGCTTCACATTATTGTATTTTCAGCCAAACTGTCATTTACAGCTGTTTTTCCAAGCCCAGCACTCACAATGGTGTCACAAAACCTGCAGCCTCCAGCTACAGAAACATTTAATGACATCTTTAATAATTTCATCCCTCCCCTACGTTGTAAAAAAAAAAAGGACTGGAGGAGACAAAGAGACTCGACAGCAGTAAGAGAGATGAATTATATCAGCCAGAATAACAGTGTAATCTTTGTGGATTGTGGAGGATTAACTCCTCGGTCACATGCAGGTCTGACAGACAAAAGCTCCCCCATCATCAGCTGCCTGTTGCAGAAACAGGACACCAGCCGACAGCTTAGAGACCAAACCACAGACGAGCCCCATTGATTTCCTTCATTTTTTGGCTCCTAACATGTCCCGACATGGCCAGCAGTGAAGCTAACACATTTTATAGTTGAGTTACAGCCAGCTGAGCCCCGCGTCGTCTCTGAGGAGTCTTTGTCTTACATTTACGCTTGACTGGTTAATGATTCAGTCTTTTTCCTCCTTTTCACATCACTTTAAGAAACACATGGTAAACACTGTAAATGCAGGTAATAAGCAGCCAAATACACAAAGACTCAAACAAATACAGTGCATCCTGTCTGACAGTGTATAATCCTGCATGATTCAGCATGACCAGAATCTCAACAAGAAGTCACCACACCAGATTGTTTGTTTTAAAGTTTGCCATCTAGATTTAAATGCCAAAATTACAAAATAATTGTAGGTGACGGTGTGGAAAAAAATGTACATGTTGAAGCAATAATAACAGTGATCAAACTGCTGTTTTATGTGTGTGTAGTCATGTGACAACCTAACATTAAAGTGGAAACAGACAGCCTCAGTGTGCTCTCAGTGCACGTTTGTACTCTGTTTACCTGTGTGCACCTTTGCACGAATGCAGAACAAAAATCCTGAATTATTTTTCTTTGGTGAAAATGAGAAGTTGGACTGAGTGACAAAGCATTGGCTAGTTTTATTATTATTATATTATTTATAAATTTATTAATTCTTGCCTTGATTTGGGGGTTCGAACCCAGGCAGCGCACCTTTAATTGCTCCTGAAATCTGGCACCTGTTAGTCTAGTCATCTAGTGGGCCGAATTGGACCCTTTGGCAGGCCAGTTCTTGCCCAAGGGCCATTTGTTTGACACCCCCCGATCAGAGACTCTATATTTCCTCAAACTTCAGAAAATCAGATTGACTCTAAAAGGTGCCTTACAAAGCTGTAGGAACAGAGCGTACACCGTACCCTATGTAGTGGCCTGACGTGCACCTCCCCAGAAATGTAACTACACGTCGCGGTGACGCAGACCTCCTGTCTGTTTCTGTAAGCTGAAACCATTTCCCTCAGTGGAAACAAAGCTTTTATTTACTTTAATTTCACAGATAAGAAACAATAAATTGTGAAGACAATAAAGCCTCCACAAAAATATCATTTTAAGTCTTGCGTGTGATTTATCCTGGCTTCATATGAGCAGAGGAAATCTCTGCTAGCTGCTAGGCTAATTTATACAATGTAAAATGCCATAGGCTTGTGCTAATAACGTTAGCATGTTGTATTTGTTTGGAAAACATGTTTAGTATAAGACAGTTGTTTTGTCAGTGAACCTTGTGAGCTGTAATGGAGCCGAAAATTTGTAACGTTACCTTTGTTACATGTTGCTGTTGTCACTGGCTTCATATGAGTGGAGAAAAAGTCCGCTAGCCACTAGGCTAATTTATACAATGTAAAATGCCATAGGCTTGTGCTAAAAACATTAGCATGTTGTATTTGTGGGGAAAATGTGTCCAGATAAAGACAAGTGTTTGTCTGTGAATGCTGCGAGTTATAGTGAAGCTGATTTGTGTACTTGTGTTTGAAACTGTCTCTATTAAGCCATGTTTAATGTGTGTTTAATGTGTGTTTAATGTGTGTTTTGAATTAGCTAAACTTTACAGCACTTCAAACCCTGCAGCTGACTAGTGTTTTTGCGGTGTAACTGCAGAGTGACACAGACACACCACCACACAAACACCAATGGTGTCATTCTGTAGTTATTACATTGTGCAATCAACATTTACTCCATATCGATGAGTCAAAGCAAAGAACATGTCTCTCTTTACACTTTTAATCCCCTCAGGAATGACAACAACAGGTGCTGGTTTCAAGGAGCTGCTGTATTGGGTTAAAGTCAGAGCAGGTCTTTGACATCAGGCGTGTTTCATGTTTCCTCTGAGGTGACTCTGAGGGTAAAAGTTATCAAGATGACCCTGTAAACCTGCCTCTAATGACAGGCCTCTTATATTCGCACATGCTCCAGTGGGAAAGTACTGAAATATCTGCCAGGGTTAACAGTTGTATGTCAGCACAGATTTCTTTATTCACACACTTTAACATGAGGGTGCTGTTTTTCACACTCACCCTCTGGAGGTTGTTTTTCAGAATGTCAGCTCGGTGTGAATTAAAGCCCAACATGGGAAAGGATGTGTTCTCAAGTGTGTCTGCAGGTCTATGGCCACGTTTATGAAAACTCATCACAAAATGAAACCCAGTTAAAATCTGTGCACGTGTGCAGGAGGTAAACTGAACTCTGTAAAAGCAAATTTGAGGTAATTTTTCTGCTTAGTTTGTGGGAGGTTCAAAGGAAAACAGATCTGTATCAGGGTGGGACGCTACAGAGAACTCCTCTGTGTGTGTGTGTGTGTGTGTGTGTGTGTGTGTGTGTGTGTGTGTGTGTACAGTCTGTTTGTTTGCTCTTATCTTGGATCCTGTCCTTATCCAGACGGACAATCTCAGCCTCAGATACCGACCGGCCGGGGTGAAAGCTCACTGTAAATGACACACATTCACCATTCATACCGAGCAGAGGCACGCTGACCTCACTGTCAGGAAAATAAAATACAGAGATATGCAGTCGGCTGAATGCACGCTGACAGATCTCAGATTGAAACAACAGACAGAGCAGGTTTATAAAGAAAAGAGAATCTTTTATTTCGATGATAAAAGTACCAAAATGCTCCAGTTGAAAATCCTCTGTAACATTGAACAAAAACCTTGTAAGATACTGCAGGGCTATTGAATTAGCGTGCTAACTAGGGAGGCTATGCTAATAAGTGAGCTTGCTAATTGCTAATTGCTAAGTTGAAACCATTTCCCTCAGTGGAAACAAAGCTTTTATTTATTTTAATTTCACAGATAAGAAACAATAAATTGTGAAGACAATAAAGCCTCCACAAAAATAGCATTTTAAGTCTTGTGTGTGATTTATCCTGGCTCCATATGAGCAGAGGAAATCTCTGCTAGCTGCTAGGCTAATTTATACAATGTAAAATGCCATAGGCTTGTGCTAATAACGTTAGCATGTTGTATTTGTTTGGAAAACGTGTTTAGTATAAGACAGTTGTTTTGTCAGTGAACCTTGTGAGTTGTAATGGAGACGAATTTTGTAACGTTACCTTTGTTAAATGTTGCTGTTGTCCCTGGCTTTATATGAGAAGAGATAAAGTCCATTAGCTGCTTTGCTAATTTATACAATGTAAAATGCCATAGGCTTGTGCTAATAATGTTAGCATGTAATATTTGTGGGGAAAATGTGTCCAGATAAAGACAAGTGTTTGTCTGTGAATGCTGCGAGTTACAGTGAAGATGATTTGTGTACTTGTGTTTGAAACTGTCTCTATTAAGCCATGTTTAATGTGTGTTTAATGTGTGTTTTGAATCAACTAAACTTTACAGCACTTCACAGAAACCCCACCGCCGACTAGTGTTTTGGAGGTGTAACTGCAGAGTGACACAGACACACCACCGCACAAGAATAAATGCTCACAACTGCATTGCCACGTGTGTAGGCTGAGCCGATGCGTGAATATAAATCTCGCTTAAGGTAACAAAAACACAAAGATTCTTATTTTCAGGTGGTTATACACTAAAGGAAACATACTTACTATATTGCATTCCATCTCTGCCGATATATCCCCTTAAACCCGACACACTGAGCCTTTAAACAGTGAAGCAGGAGCTCATGTGTCTGTGCTCGCTGAGTTTTTATATATTTTTATTATTTTTATATGAAAATTATTATTTAAAACTAAGCTTAAGTCTGAACACGAGGGAGAGATGGCGAGAGAAAGAGATTGTGTTGGCAGGGTAAGAAAATCTTATCACGCCAATAAATCTCTTTGAATTGAATTAATGTGTGTGTGTGTGTGTGTGTGTGTGTGTGTGTGTTTGGCTGGTGACTCCATATCTCCCACAATTCTGTTATTGTGCTGCTGCTGCAGAAGCGTTCCTCTGAGCTGTGTGAGTCCAGGCCAGCTGCTTCCCCTCATCCTGTTAGCTTCTGAGTAATTTAATTCAGCATTCACTGAAAATAATGTTATGTTTTCTTATTAAAGGGCAATTTCCTCCAAATGACCCCATGCTCGTAAAACACCCATGAGTCTGAAAATAGTTGATATAATGTGTACTTTGAGCTGGATATAAACACGTCAGCATTTTTTTAAAAAAGCGTTTACTGAGGTGAGTTTAATTTCACCTGCAGCACCTCCCTGCCAGGGGTGGATTTAGCAGTTTGGGGGCTCCTTCACTTCATTCTTTCTACACATTTGTTGCAGATTTGGGCTGTTATGTGCGTGCAGGGGCTTGATGTGAGCACACAGTTGGTCTCTTTATTGTTTGGCTTAGATACCTTATCACAGTGGGCAGTATCAGCAGAGTCAAACACCGGGGTAGTTCCCTTCTCACAGGCTCTATTTATAGCCAGCTGCTCAGTCAGCTATTTTAACGGTTCTGTATACGACATTCAGAACATTAATGTAAGCGGTAAATCACAATTTGCTTAAAATATAGTGGAGAAACAGTGTCCTGAGGAGAGAATGACGTCACATGTGTTGTAATCTGAGCTTCTCTGTATGTTGTGATAGACGGTCTGGCCACATGTGCATGTTATTACCCTTAGGCTGCTTTCACACCTGCCCTGTTTGGTTCAGTTCAATCAAACTCAAGTTCGTTTGTCCCTTAAGTGCGGTTTGTTTGGGCAGGTGTGAACACAGCAATCACACTCAGGTGTGCACCAAAACAACCAGACCGTGACCTTCTTGAAGAGGTGGTCTCAGTCTGGTTACAAAGGAACTCTGGTGCGGTTGGTTTGTGGTGAGAACGTGTTCCGACCTGGATCTGAACCAACTGCAGTCACATGACACATTGTTTGGGTTAAACATGAGCATGTTACAGTCCTGGAGGATTATTAATGTGCGCCTCCTCCTGTACTGCCTTAATATGCACATTCAGCACATCCAATGCATCAAAACATTGTTTTCTAGTTGGAGCCGCGCCTCGTTTTCAAACTGTATGCTTTGACTCAAATGAACAATGACAGCAATATAGTCCACGATGAGCAGCGCTAAAATCAACCTGCGTAGTTGTCCCTCCATTGTGACATTAGAAAGTGTCACATTTATCTTGACAGTGTACTCTTCTTCAACGTTTGCTTTACTTCCTGGATTTTTCCCACATGGAAATTCTGACCAATCAAGAGCAGCTTTCTCACACAAGACATTTGATCTGGTCCGCTTGTAAATGCTGCCGTGAGAACACGAACCAACTCTAGGCAATTATACAACTTTGGAACAAAATTAGTCCCTGATTCAGACCAAAGGAGACAACTCTAGGTCTGACAGCAGCCTGAGAAGACACTGTTGGGAGTTTTGACCTGGACTGGAGTTGGGAACAAGAGATTGGAGCATGGGCAATCAGCGTGCCTGTTACACGTACAGTCTATGTGGTCACATAAAAATAGGCTGCACAGGGGTCCATGCGAATTCTTAAGGACATGGATGATGACGACATTTACGTAACTCAGACCAAAAGGAACCCTTGCAGACACACAGGGGCAGAACTGCAAACTGGCCGTTATTCCACCTCGCTGTTCTATGTAAAAGGTAAAATCATGGAATTAGGGGTCATTTATTGGCAATGAATTCTTTTCTGACTCTGATTCTGAACAAATAAATTACAATACTACTATATGAATTAGACTATTAGACTATTTTTAAACTTTATTTATTCAAGCCTGTTCTCATATTTACAGCTTATTTGTGTTTTAGTTTACAATTCATTAAAGAAAAAAATAGGTCAGAGTTAATGGAAAAGGAAATCAAGAAAAATATAAAAACATGAACAATTAATAAATTATATTAATATTAATGTATAATATCAATAGAGAAAAAAGAGAAAAACAAAAGGATTTTTTTATTTACATTTATTTTAAAAACATAATGTATGCAAAGCCATCCAGCGGTAAATAAAGACAGCAAAAAAAGGAAAATAAATTAAGAAAAATATAACAAAAATATAAACGACTAATAAATTGATATAAATATTTTTTAGTTAAAAAAATATATATATGCAAAGCCAGCCAGCAGTCATAAAGACCATTAGAGGAAAAAGGACAATAAATTAAGAAAATCACAAAAATATAAACAACTAAAAAAGTTGCAGTAGAATATCGAAAGAGAAAAACAAACAAACAAACAAACAAACAAAAAAATATCATAGGTGAAGCCACTCAGCAGTAATAATTTAAATTAGGCCCACATTTACCAGCTGCAACATTAAAGTCATGCAGTCACAAATGAACGCATCAATAATTACAATCAAATAATACAAAAAACATTATTTAAAAATTATTCTGTAAAGTGAGTACTTTTGTTTTGGTATTTTAAATACATTTTGATGCTTATAATTTTGTATTTTTACTCATGTAAAATTTTAAATGCATGACTTTCACCTACTGTAGCATCTGTGCTTTTACTTAATTGAAACATTCAAGTTCTTCCATCACTCCCACGGCTTTACTCTTAGTGTAAGGTTTGTTTCTTTGATAATGTCTGTGTTTTCTTTTTTGTGGGAGGATTTAAACTGGCTAATTGAACTTGTGATAAATATAGTGAGGAGTCCAAAACTCCAGCACCTCATATCTCCTTTCACGCTGCTCCTCCCTCCGCGCCACGCCCACATTAACCATCAATAGCCGTGTAATCCTGCTCCCCCAGCTGCAGCGCGACCCTGCGGGGCTGCAGTGTTTGAATCGAAGCCTGCATCGTGCTCTCGCTGTCTGTCTGTGATTATGTGATACACCGAGGCTGCGTGTGATCCTCGGAGGGCATTCCTCCGCTCTTTGATCACGACACACTCGGTGTTTTGTCTGTCAGGATGAAATACTGGGCCTCCCAGGGTGGGAGGGGGGGAAACACACAGGATGCTGGGACACACAAATACACACGTCAGTATCTTGACTCCAAAAATATACCTGCAGACGGTAAAACCTCCACAGACGCAGCTGCTGTCATGCAACTTTTGGTTCAGTTTCAGAGTCCCAGAGGCAACACGCAGCTCAGGTTGGATATTTAACACCTGTAACACCTGAACAAAGAACACACACACACACACACACACACACACACACGCTCATCCTCACAGGTGTTACAGGACCTGGGCCCCACAGTACGCTGCTGTTTCTTGTCTCCTTAATTTGCGTCTGCTTAGCATTTCAAGGCATGCATGTGAGGTTTACACCTTCAGGCTCTGGCTTTGTATATTATTAGTGTGAGTGTTCCCAGACCTCAGCCAGAGAGCTGATAAATCTTCCTAACTTTACTTAATAGGGCCTTGATGCAACAAAACACCCTCTGGCCATCATGAAGCATCTGTGGCAGACTTCAACTTGCATTTTTTGCGGACTCTCTGGCCCCGTTGGCTCCAGCTGGCCCTTATCAGCAGCCGCTCCACTTGTTGAATGTGGTAGAATATGCTGTCTATAATTTAAGTTCAGATTTAAGGGAAAATTCCGCATCCAGAAAAACCCAACAGGGTGCCTGTAGAGTTTACACTCACTGTTGGTTCCCACATGTAAAGTCGTTTTAGAACACCCCCACCCAACACTATCTCTACTGCCTTTAAATTAGAGATCACACACACACACCTGCGGATAAAGGAGACACACATCTTTTCACGTGCACAAGCAGTGCACTCACACACTTACCTGCACAAGGTAACAGAATCTTTGCTGAGTGAGGTCATGGGAGCCTGAGGGGGAAACTGTTAACACCCCTCCCTCCCTCTGTCTCTCTCTCGTCTCTGTCGTTCCTGGTTTTCTAAATATGACACATTCCTCAGAGTTTGACCTTTCACCTGACCTCTCAGATCACGAGTCCTCACCCTCCACACTTATCCACCCACTGCCCTCCTAACACCGCAACAGGTTTGCTCAAACTTAAGGAGGATTTGTAGTGTGTGGCAGACCCTACGCCATTGTGAGCATTTATTCTTGTGCTGTGGTGTGTCTGTGTCACTCTGCAGTTACACCTCCAGAACACTAATCAACGGCGGAGTTTTTGTGAAGTGCTGTAAAGTTTAGTTGATTCAAAACACACATTAAACACACATTAAACATGGCTTCATAGAGACTATTTCAAACACAAGTACACAAATCAGCTTCACTATAACTCGCAGCATTCACAGACAAACACTTGTCTTTATCTGGACACATTTTCCCCACAAATACAACATGCTAATGTTATTAGCACAAGCCTATGGCATTTTACATTGTATAAATTAGCCTAGTGGCTAGCAGAGATTTCCTCTGCTCATATGAAGCCAGGATAAATCACACGCAAGACTTAAAATGCTATTTTTGCAGAGGCTTTATTGTCTTCACAATTTATTGTTTCTTATCTGTGAAATTAAAGTAAATAAAAGCTTTGTTTCCACTGAGGGAAATGGTTTCAGCTTACAGAGACAGACAGGAGGTGCACGTCAGACTACAGCGTAGGCTCCATGTCGACAAAGAGTAAATTCCACATTAGAGGTAGAACAGAGGTAGATGTATTTTTGATGTAAGATTAACCTTTAATTTATCTTTACACCTGGATTCTGCTTTGATGTTGTTTTATCCCATTACTGTCTCATCACCAAAGATGAAGGTAGACGTCAGGTGGAGCAGAGGTCTGTTAGATCCTGTTCCTGCTTTGAAACTTGATTAATGTTTAACCAGACCTTCAGCTGCAGATACACACCTGGACTAAAAATAGACTTCACAGGAGACTCAAACTTGTCCACGAAACTAATTAAGCAGTCATGTTGTTTCTGAGTGTGAAGAGGAGCCGAAAGTCTGTGAGAGAAAACCTAAAATAAGTCATGTGTTACTGTAGGCTTTATGTGGGGAAACCTTGGGACCTGCCCCTGCTCAGGAATGTATGTAATGTATAACTGCAGATCATCCATCTCACCAAAACCACCAGACCTCACTCCTCTGCCACAACATCTGTCTCTCTCTACATCTGTCTCACTCAGCGTTTCACTGCTGTAACTCATAATGTAGCATACGTCTCATTCAACCTCACCATTCCTCACTCACATTACTTTAATATCTATCTATTGATCTATCTATTGATCCATCTATCCGTCCATCTATCCATCCGACAGTCCATCTATCTATCTATCGATCCGTCTATCGATCCATCCATCCATCTATCCATCCATCTATCCATCCGTAGGTCCATCTATCTATCTATCTATCTATCTATCTATTGATCCGTCTATCATGTCTCTTGATCCATCCATTGATCCACCCGTCCATCTACCTACCTATCTATCTATCTACCTACCTATCTATCTATCTATCTATCTATCTATCTATCTATCTATCCGTAGGTCCATCCATCTATCATCTATCGACACACACACACACACACACACACACACACACACACACACACACAGGTAATGAGGTAACGATACAAATAATCACTAACTGTGGCATCATATGTTAGCAGGTTTTAAGAAGTCAAGCCTTTTAAAAGCTCGGTGCTGGATGTTAGCCGCTGCTGCTAATTAGCTCATGCTAACACTCTGGAGACGGTCCTTCAGTGCTGTGTCTAACATGTGTCGGAGATCAGACCCTCGGCGCAATCCTGTTGTTTTTCTCTGGAGCTGTGAAAGACGTCCACACCGTAGACAACGTGCTGCAGTTGTTCTTCTTCTCTGTGTTTATTGGCGGCTCACAAACCAAGTTTAAAGGCACATGTACCACCACCCACTGTGTCAGGTGTGAAGGTGCTGCCCTTGTTAAGTCAACGAAAGCAGTCTGGCTTTGTATTATCGACACTATTTATCGGCTATAATTTTAATTATCGGAATAATGCATAATAATAAAAATGTCCCATTATCGGACCAATATATATCCTGCATTCCTAGAAATAATTCTGTAGTCATTTTTTTATGTTATCATCCTTTTAATAAATAAGGTTGACTGTACAATAAGGTGTTAAAAATAAATGAAAACCTTTATGAGACATGAGTAAAACAGCTCTATTCAAAGGGTCAGATTTTCTTGTCACGCAGATAAGTTTGGGTTTAACTGCAGTTTTGAAACATCTGTTTCTGAGATACCTTCTGCCACTCCTGATACAAAACCATTTAGTAGATAGCATTATGTTAGTTTAGACTCCAGGTTTTTGGTTGGTCTGACAGATGATACTGTAAATTATATGCACTTTCTTTTCTTAAATCTAGACATCGTGTTCACGTCTACATTATTTCTCATGAGTTGTACATGTGCTTTTTCCATTAGTGAGTAAATTGTGAATTGAATTGAATATTTCTGTTTATAATTTCTGTGCGCTGAATGTTAAGATGTCAGGACAGTGAAGTTTTTTAATTTACTCAGCATCTGTTGGAAAGGTTTTATTGTCTTTTTTTAGAGGTAGGCCACATTTTTTAGGCCATAAACGAAACATGTAATCCTTTAATTTATCTTAACATTAAAAAGAAAAATCACCACTCTCTGCTCTCTGGACTTGTTTGTTTATTCTTTTAACATGAATCATGATAGTTAAATGTGGAGTTATTTTTCACTTAGCTTAAAATGTTTGACGGATAAAACGTAGTGTGTCGGAGAGAAAAGTTTTCATTTCGATGGCCTACAACCAGAGTGCAGATAGCGGATGCGTGCTGGTGCCATGGGAAAGTTTTAATCTTTTAATCTTCCCTGCTGTTCACTTTGTGCCTTCATGTGAGCAGCCGCTGAGTTACAGTAGAGTGTGTGCATGTTAGTTAGGAGCTGCAAACACTGGAATCTCAGTAATGTTTAACCAGACTGGCTCCAGGCCAAAGTGACTGGACAGCAGATTAACACCAGTGACCACAGACTGTGTGTGTGTGTGTGTGTGTGTGTGTGCGCGTGTGTGTGCAGTGAGAGTGAGTGCATTTTACACGTTCCCACCCAGCCACCTCTATATATACATATATGTTTACATGTGTAACACATAACTGGGATAACCCCAACAAACCCAAATATAACCAGCACACTACAGCTCATGTTACGTGCCTGTTGGACGGTTTGACAACTCTACAACTAACATTATGGATCATAATTACATGAATCAGTTTGCAAATACAACCAAATAATTGATTATGAGCTGTGTACTCAGAATTGTTATTGTACAATAATGTCTGTTCTCCATTTTGATCATGTCTCACTGATGTTTGCATGAATATGTTGCAGTTTTTAGAGCTTAAATACTCTGTTAAAGGCTTTTACAATCAATTTACAATTTTTATTTACTACATTTAAAAAGTTATTTATTGCTCCAACCTGCCTATTTGCACTATTGTATCATATATAGTGTTAAATTGTAGGTTTTTAATGGTGAATTGTGTTGTGTCTGTTTGTACTATCTATCTATCTATCTATCTATCTATCTATCTATCTATCTATCTATCCAGTTTTAGTTCAGACAATCGATTTTCAGACACCATTTTGCTGGCGGCCAAATAATAACATAGTAAAAGCAGAGAAGGGTAAATTAATCCAAATAATTTCTGGTTTGGTTAAAACGACAAGTGTAAAAATGCAAAAAGGATCAGTGTACATGTTCACCAAAAACCTTTTATAGGACACTTCACCTCCTCCCATGATTATTTGTATATCAACCACTCACCCTGTGTTACACTGAATTTGTGAAGAAAATGTTGTTTTTCTTGTATGACTCTTGTATGACGATGAACGAAGAATCCAAAAACACAGAGAATTCTTGATTAATTAAAGTCATAAAGGTCCGCATTCAACAATCATATCAAAACATCAGTTCACAAACTCTCACACAACTCCTGCAGTATAATCCAAGTCTCATTTATCCAGTCGTATGTGCAGTACTTCCCCGAACAGACGGCTCTTTTGTACAAAACTTATTAACTTATTCTCTCTTCAAAGCCAGACTCCATTGACAAAAACAGTAATTTTACCTTTCTGAACACAGGAGCTGTTGGTGTACCTCTGCCTCAAACAGCTTGTGTGTTTGTGTTATTGTGTGACTTTGGTGAATCTGAACTAACCCTTAAAGACACCAGAGTCACACAATAACACAAACTAACTAACCATTTGAGGCAGCAGTAGACCAACAGCTCCTGTGTTCAGTGAGGTAAAATTACTGTTTTTGTTGAAGGAGTCTGGTTTTGAAGAGAGCATGGATACGTTTCACTTTCTGTTCAGTTCCCCATAGAAAAGGGCTGTCTGTTTGAATAAATGAGACTTGGATTATACTGGAGAAGCTGTGCAAGAGATTGTAAACAAATGACTTCAATTCATTAAGAATTTTCTCAGTTTTTGGATTCCTCGTTCACCATAAAGGCACACAATCAAGACAAAGTTTTCTTCATGAATTCAGTGCAACATGAGATGAGTAATTGATATATAAATGGTTATTATGCAGGGTGAAGTATTCCTTTAAGTGTGTTGTTGTGTCTTTGCCCTCCATCTGTATTGCACTGCAGTTTAGGAACAATATGGTGGCTGCTTATCTGTGTGTTTTGGATGGATCTCTTCAGTATTTTAAAGGACATGATGGTGGTTTGGCTGCCCCAGATGTGCCATATTTATTTTTGGTCCCTTTTCTAACCCTGCTGGTTTTAAATTAGAGCCTGTCTTTCTAAAAATCTCCCAGCTTGTCCACTGGTTGTTCCCAGAGCTGCTGCATATGTGTGGGTTAGGCTTGATTTAGTGCAGATGTACCGTAGATTTCACCCTGCAGCTGAACCTGATTTGCTGATGTTTTTTGGGGCCTTTATTTGCAGCTGGGTGGGCTATTACATGAACATATAATGTTAAAAATCTTTAACCTCGCATGTAGTAGGAAACACAGTCCTGGAAATAGCTGAAAACAGAAGGTGGACCACTTACACTTTTAATTGTCTCTGTGCTCAGTAATAGCTTACAGTTGTTGGCCCGTGAAGGGGGGATATAAGAGACCCGCTGAAAACATGAGTAAAACTCCGATCCATTTTACGACCATATAAACTCAGCAGGTGGCCTCAGGTTGAACATAATGTGTTATAGGATTTCAGTATGTTTTTTATTTCTTATTTATGTTTTTATGATGCTGTGTGACGGCGGCATACAGGCGCTATAGGTGCATTTCTGCTGCAAGACATTTGGATCATATTAAACCTTATTAGAAACACATTAAAAACAGTTTCCTTTGCGTCACTCAAAACTGAGCTGCAGTGTCAGTAAGCATGTTTAGTTGATGTTAATGTGAGTAAAAAAAAAAACTTGATTCTGCAGCGTAGCGTGGTCAAAGCTAAAGTTGGGGATAGTTTAACTTTTGGCGGCCAGAGACTTCCTGCAGCTAATCAGTTAACAGTCTTAAACCTATGTGGCGAGAATTTCTTCCTGCCTGAAACACGTGAACACACCTCCTGGCTGCAGATAAATTTAATTATTGCAGTGAGCCTAACATATGTTTTCACTTTAGCTAAATGCTCATTTCAACATGATAAGAATGCTAAGAATGCTAAGAATGACGATGCTAACACACTTATATTTAGCAGTTATAATGTTTACCATATTTACCATCTTAGTGTAGCATGGTAGCATGCTAACATTAGCACCTAAAACAGTACAGCTGAGGCTGATGATGGGGATTTCATTTGGTTATGAACCCAAGTATTGGACGAAGTTAAATTTTTTAACTTAGAATGGCGCTTGATGAAAAATCAGGGGCTCAACAAAGTGATCACAATTCCTGCTGAGGGGAACTTGAGTATCTGTACCAAATTTCATGGCAACACATCCAGTAGTTGCTGAAATATCTCAGTCTGGACCAAAGTGGTGGAGCACTTTTTTAGCCATGTGGGTAGCATAGCTAAAACATGAGAATTTATAACGTAACACCTTACACTGCTTTGTATGATATGTTACGAATTACCACCCCGCAAATGTCATTGTCATGTTATGTGCTTAAATTACATAGGTTTGGTTTAGAAAAGTAAAGTAGGTTAGATTCAGGCAATTAATGTACGTAGGTTCAGTTAAGGAAGGCAAAGTTACGTAAGTTAGGGTAGGAAAAAGTAAAGTTGTGTAGGTTAGGTTTAAAAAAATGTAAAGTTACGTAGGTAAAGTTTAGGCAAGTCAAGTTACATGGGTTGGGTTTAGAAAATGTAAAGTTACGTCGGTTAGGTTTAGAAAGATTAAAGTTAAGTAGGATAAGTTAAGTGAAGTAAAGTGTGTAGGTTAAGTTTAGAAAAAGTAAAGTTACATAAGTTAAGTTGAATGAAGTAAAGTTACGTTGGTTAGGTTTATAATAAGTAAAGTTACGTAGGATAGGTTCAGGCGAGTTAAGTTATGTAGGTCAGAAACATGGTGACATCGTACTTTAAAATAACTCGAGGTTCTCTTGGTTTTACGTGGGTCATGGTCATCGACCTCCTGTGGGAAAGTCCTGTGTCTTTTGACCCATCCACCACCTCAGCCTACGAGGACTTTTGCACTTCATACTATACTTCTTACTTCTTCACTCCCGTCACTACGTTGATCATGTGATTGCAGCCTTCCTGATAATGCAGGTTATATACGAATTCAGGTGCATTACTTTTTGTAGGTATACATATGAACAGTGCATGAGAACATTCTGGAATTTAAAGGGGAGAGTTATTTGTGTTGTTTTATAATCTGCCTGCTCCACCCTGAGGAGCTCGATTTTTTTCGGGAGCTGCTAAATTTGACATATTACTCAGTGTATCTTGCTACGAAATTCTCATCTTCTTCTGTAAAAGGTTAACTGCACCAAAACCATGCCTTATGGTAAAACCAAACCGCACCATATTGAGACTTCTCATTTGGGTTTGGCTGATTTTATCCTGAGCCCTCCAATTGTCCACAGCGAAAATTTGGATGACCCTAAAACATCTCAGATAAAGAGATTTATACCCTTGTTTGTTTTCTTTTGCAGTATTGTATCAATATAAATAATATCATCCAAATATTGTGTTAACTGTGTTATCTGTTGGTTTCTATCTTTTTAGTTTGGCTTGGGTGTAGCATGACTCACGTCCTTTAGCCTGAGGCCCTCTTTTCAGGTTCATGTAGTAAATTACAAGCAGAGCGGACATTAGTAGAGCCTGAACTCAAAACTAACTGACCATTAACAAGCACCCTCGGGGCTTCAGCTAATCTTCACAGAGCAGTAACACTCAGAAAGAAAGGGGGGGAAGATAATTAGCCTCTTTCTAGATGGGAGCACTTTAGCTCTGCGCCCATTAAAACATTCACTGCAGGTAAAGACGTTAAAGAATAATAAAAAAAAAAATCACATTACATTCATCAGTTAAAATAAAAAAGATGCATGTGATCAAACGTTACCTCCCACCAACCGACCGCCAGCATTAAGACCTTCTGGAAACATTAAAGTGTCTGAAAAGGCAGCTGAGTCCTGTTCCACCCAATGAAAAGGGTGCGTACATTGGCCTTAGCAATTAAACACACACACACACACAAAATGCGTCAGTCCAGCAGTAGCTATTAAATGCCTTTGGTGTCTGTATTTTTAGTTTACTTGATGCAAGCAGTGGCAGGAGAGCATGTTGCAGAGGAAAAAGCTCAGAAAGTTAGCGTTAGTTTGTTGCCTGTTGATCGAGGTAAGACATTTCACATTTTGTCGAGGTAACTCTGCTCTGTCGCTGACCTTTGACCTTTTATTTTTAGGAATGTGGGTAACGTCTTGTCGGTGGTGTGTTTTTCAAGCTTAGCGTTGGATTTACTGAGGTTTCAGGGTGACCGGTGAGGAGAAAGAAACCTCTCATTTTGCTTCTGGGCACTTCAAATGTCAGCAGGAAGTTCAGACGGGTAAAAAAAACCTGCAAGCGTCCGTCTGCTCTCTGTCTTTTAGCATCAATGGAAACACGCAGGGATACAAATAAACTAGGTATTTTTATCATTCAGAGGTGAAAGTTGGACCTTGGAGCTCTCAGTTGTATCACACAGTCTTTTGTTTGTTGATGACATGCCAGCAGTCATGGACTGATCTCAGTCCATCTCTATGATCACTGAGCAAACTCCGTCTGCTCATAAAGACTGTGTTACACTGTTTAAATGGACTGTGCTGCGATTGTTTTTCCACACTTGTATTTCCAAGTTGAAGAATGAACTCTAGTGTTTTGTTCTGGTCTTTTTCCATTCGGTATTGTGTGTTTTTTCTACTGTTTATGAAACAAAACAATAGAAATGGGCTGGTAATAAAGGAGCTAACCCTACTGACTGGCTGGAAAGTGGCCCAGTAAAACATTACAATATGCCTGAGTAGAAGGAAACTTGCTGAAAGTTTACTGATGAGAGGAAAATTACTGCTGTAAAAATCTCCCCTATGTCCACAAATGAATATAACACATAAGAGTTGAGAAACCTTTAATTTACATGAGAGAAAAATCACATAAAAACAACTGAAACCACCCATCAACCTTATTTTTTACCTCAGCTTTTTTTTAAGCTCTTTAAAACCTGGATCAAGATAGTTGTTTGTGCTGCATTCAGGTGCTTTTCAAAGGAATTTTAAAAAGTTTGAAACCTGAGTAAATTTGTTGGATATCTTTTGAAGACGTAGAGAAAAAAGGCAATCAGCATCCTGGCAGGAAATGTCCTGCAAACTGCAAGAAATAAGTGAAAGGTGACAAGAAAATGACCTGAAAATGAGCTAAAAACGACAATCCTTAGATAATTACCTGAAAACTAGTGGAAAATATAAAGAAAACTATATTTATAATTGTTAGAATTCTATATTTAATTTTATCCATCCATCCATTTTCGAGATATATAATCCCTCCAGTGTGTTCTGGGTCTGCCCCGGGGCCTCCTACCAGTGGGACGTGCCCAGAACAACTCTAACAGGAGGCGCCCAGGAGGATCCTGATCAGAAGACCAAACGACCTCAACTGACCCCTTTCGATATGAAGGAGCAGCGGCTCTACTCCGGGCTCCCTGTGGATGTCTGAGCTCCTTACCCTATCTCTAAGGCTGAGCCCTGACACCCTACAGAGGAAACTCATTTCGGCCTCATGTGTCCGCGATCTCATTCTTTCAGTCACTACCCAGAGCTCATGACCATAGGTGAGGGTTGGGACGTAGATGGACCAGTAAATCGAAAGCTTTACCTTCCAGCTGCGCTACCTTCTTATCACGATGGTCTGACATAGCGCCCGCATCACTGCAGACGCCGCGCCAAACAGCAGGCAGAAGCTCCAGAGATGGATCTGTGGTCAGCTTGTCAGCTTGAAATCAGCCAGCACAAACCCCCAAGCTTGTGTTTGCTCACAACGGTTTGGTGGCCAGTAATGGCACCGGTCTAACCTGTCTAACCTGTGTGACAGCAGGAACAGATGTTTACTGATTTGGCAGGGACTCAGGGCTGCCAATACAAGAGTAGCAACTTTCTCTAAGGCTGAGCCCAGACACCCCACAGAGGAAACTCATTTCAGCTGCTTGTATCTGCGATCTCATTCTTTCGGTCACTACCCAGAGCTCATGACCATAGGTGAGGGTTGGGACGTAGATGGACCTGTGAATCAAAAGTTTCGCCTTGGCCCACATTCAATATTATCTTACAGAAAATATAATACAAGCCAGCTTGTCGGCTATTCTTCCATAGACTCGGTCGTTAAGAGTCGCCGACTCAAAGTCCCGCTGAATTTCTTCCTCGGCAAATACGCTCAAAAGAGCCTGGACCTCGTCGTCCGTCCACTTCTCGTAGCTTCTCTTCTTTTGCTCCATTTTCCAAATGATCAAAACACAAACGAAGTGAAGCTTGTAGAAATGAAATAAAGTTTGCAGCCACACTGGCACAGAAGTCCGGAACGCTGCAAGTGTGTGTCCCACCAATCAGCGTTCTTCAGCACACAGCCCCACCCCTCAAGAATTCAGGGGAATCTGAAAAGCCCTACTCCGCTACTAGGTACTTTTTTCAGGGAAAGTTTGGGGTTAAGGGGAAGTTTTTTCCCCGGGTAATTTCAGTGGAAAACAAGCCGAGGTTTTTCAAAATCCTGGGTAAATGATAAAAGTTCCTGCGGTGGAAAAGGGGCTTGTGTTTAGCTAATTTTGGGGTAAATTCTTGTCAAGTTGCTTATTGCCTTTTTTTCAATGCTTTTGAAAGAAATCAAGCCAATTTGCTCAGGTTTCAAAGGGTTAAGTGACACAAGGATTTTGCAGTTTACAAAAAAAAGGGAAACAGGAAAATTAAGATTGAGAAAACAAAATAAAAACAATTAGCATACTCTAAAAAAAAAGAAAAAAGGGAGGTTAACATAAATATATAGATTGATAGATATTTAAGGCAGTTAAAACAATAAAGATTTCCACCTGTCTGTAGTTTTTAATCTTGTTTTGTAGTTTTATTGTGTCAGGCGCCATTATTTATTTAATCTACAATTTTTAATCAGCTTCATCATAAACCACTCAAATCTGCCGTCACAGCGCTGATTGGCTGTCGAGTTGCATTGGGCGGGGCGTCCTTAGGTGTCATACAGCTGATTGGTTATCTTCTCGTGGGGGGCGGGGCCCTACTGTAGCCTCGCTGTCAGGAGCAACTGATAAGTTAGACCATACATTCAACAGTGTAACGGGAGGAGACGTCGTTTTACCGGAGTTTTTCGAGGGACTTTCTTCGTTATCTCTTCAAAAATCCCCGAGTTATTTAAAGCTGCTGGACCTCCTTCATTGTAACAAGTGACAGTTGTTCGTTTGTTTCTGAAAATGGAAACGTTTAAATGAGTTTTGGGCCATGCCGGTGGAGTAAAGGGAGTGTGTGACGGGAGAAGAGGAAGCAGGACTGGGACACCGCTGAGAGGATTTTCAAAGAGGAAACCATCCCATAGTGAGCAAACACCGACTAATGCGAACACAAACACACCCGAGTCCCGGTGATTAGCTTGTTTGGAGTTCGTTTCAAGCTAACAACTGTCCAGTTTTTAGGGGTTTTGATGCGGTCGAGTTTGAGTCGAGGGGTTTTCTCCGCAAATGACGTGGAATAGCACGATGAGCAGTGGTTACAGTAGTTTGGAGGAGGACTCCGAAGAGTACTTTTTCACAGCCAGGACCTCTTTTTTCAAAAAACCCTCTGGAAAAATCACAGAAAGCAAGGTAAATGTCATATATACACCCAGCTTCTGTATCAAAATAACCTCCCTGTAAGCTGTTAATGAATTGTTGACAGGTAGACCAACTCTGGAAGTACGGATCTTATACAGAGAGGGGCGTTGCTCAGAACTGCATTAAAAAATCTGCCAAATCAATATTCTTCGGATTACCAGCAAAAGACGATTTTAATAATAAACCAACAAAAGCCCATTTGCTATTATTTAGTAGCCATACTTGAATTCGGCATACATTTAGTATTAAAAAAACGCACCCATTTAGGTTTAATGATCACTTTAAGAGTTGGTTCACTTGTTGTGTGCTGTTACCTCCGCATGATAAAATGCATTAAATTTGTAGTTTTTCTGATGAGGTTCTCTGTACCGGTTTCAGCAGAGAACTTTAATGACTTTTGAAAGCTGTATTTTTTATTTTACCTTTGATATTAGCTTGTCTGTCAATTGTTTGGCAAGTCTTGGAGCAGTTGTTGGAATATTTGCATAACAACCAGTCTGTGGCTTAATCCCCTTTTGACAGTTGTTAGGTTTAGCCTACATTGCATTTACAATAAGTGTCAAGTTTTCCCCCCTGTTGCAGATGGTTCGATCAGTCATGGAGGGCTTGTATTTAAATTTTAAAGGGGTTGCATATTAAAGCATGTTAAATATAGGACAAAATCAACAACAAAATGTCATAAAATGCAGAAGTAGGAGACTTTGATCAGCAGGCCAGTGGTAATTACCTCCAGGGACTCACATGAGTCCATCATAACGCCAACCTTGTGACCTAGTTTGGCCTCTTCCCAGAGTTTAAACAACTCTAAATACAAATTGTGCATTTCAGCTTAGATTTAAATTTGTTTATGAAGACTTTCCTTGCCTGCAGACTTAGAGAGTTAGGTCTAGACTGGGTTAAAGCCAAATACATTCAGCTTTATCATGTCTGGAACTCAAAAAATTAGGTCACTCTTCAGGTCTTTGACTAAACACTGGCCTGCTGCAGTGTTCAAGTGGCCCTCAGTCACACTGATCCTCTTGTACATGCACTCATACACTTGCTCACAGTATCTCAGACAGACTTGCAAACACAGCTGGTTTGTTCCACGCTTTCCACACTCAGCATACTGTAACAGAATCGAGCTATTCTTCTTCTCTGCCCACTTAATGTGTGTGTGTGACATAGATTTCGTGCAGATTCTGCAGCGATGCATGACCCTTCACTTTTCCATAACAGACCCTTACACAGGTCCTCATTCCTCATGGCAGTGTGTGTTTGTGTGTGTGGAGTGGATGCACAATGTGGCCCATACAGTGCTGCAAGAGAGGTTGTGACCTGTGGTGTTTTAAATTGTGGCTCCAGACCTGAATTGGGACCCTGGCTCCTGTGTGGTGGTTTCCCACATGCCAACAGTAATTATAACTAGAGAAGAGACGTGTCCTTTGGGAAAAATGTGTGGGACTGCTGTATGAAATTACTGGTTTTCTATCGGGGAAAAATACAAGGTTATTGTGAGAGTGGATGTGTATTTATGTTTACCACTGACTTGTACTTATACTACAGTAATGGATTATCTAAAATACTGGAGTTGGCTCAGGCTGGAAAATTCTGAGAATGTGGTGACTGTAGTAAAGCTGGCAGTGGAAATGAAACTGAAGTTGTTGTGTCAGCAAATACCAGTAAACCCACTGTGACTAGGGGTCATTTAAAGATGTCCAAGATGGCAGAAAACACACTTTCAAACAAGATGTAAACATTTTTAAGTAAATCTAAATTACGTACTTTGCGATCTACTACATGACGTAACTAAATGGATGCAACAGCATGCTGAGATTAGGGTGACAAGTCATGATGATTTCCATTATTCCATTATCTAATGATTATTTGTTATAATGGATTAATTTATCCTGTAGTTTAAATAGTAAGAAGCGTCTGAAAGCTTGTTGCGACAACTTTAGAAGTCTGTTTTGTCTTACTGACAGTCCAACACCTCAGCCCATTCTTGTCCTCAGATACCAATGCTCTGTCACACCCCTTAGCGTCAGTATGAGACGCAACAGGCTTTTGACTGACTCCAATGTACACCCATTCACTTCAATACTGATACTGATACTCTGTAACAGAAGATACCCCATTACAAGCTGCGCCAATGGTACGAAATGCACTTTCGGTCACCTAAGTGGGCGTGGTCGTCTCTTCCACACATCCCCCCACCTCGTTTCGAAGTGAAGTAAACATCGTGTGGATGGACGACATCAGAATCTACATAATACAACACTATACAGTACGGGTTTAAAGTTTGCCGCTCGTTTTTGTCTGCTAGCTCAACAGAGTGCAAGATCACGTCAGTTGTTGCCAGATCTCGCGGGAGTATGTTGCCAAAGCAGAGACACTTCCCGGACAAACTCAATTTTCTGCTGATTTGTGTCTGAAAACATCCGTGTTAAAACGTCTGGAAGGGTTGGGGCTTGAGTTCAATATTTCCTTTAGTGACTACGGGGCGAAGGGAAGAGTTATAATCTGTACTCATGTTGCTGGCGCTAGTCTCCCAAAGGGGCGGGGCAGTTGCGAAACCCACGTAACACAGATACAGGAAATTAATCTAAACTTGATCACCTCGGTTTATCAATAATCTCTGACTCAGATCAACTGACGTAATGTAAAGAGCGATGAAGTCCACATAGGGCGAGAGCTGGGGGAGGTAGATGGGTCAAACAGAACTGGACTTTCACCCATGAGACCCCCAGTTCATGTCCTGTGTGAAACCAAGTGTCAGTGTTTTCCTTTAATGTAAGCTTACGTAATTTATGTATGGTCATCGCACACTGATGTCAGTCGTGTGTGTATTTATGTCCTGTTTCGTGTCATAACAAACGTATTTATTTTAACCCAAAACATGATCATTTTCTGAACCTAACCAAGAAGTTTTGTTGCCTAAACTCAACTCTGACACTGTGTTTAAGCTGTGTGTCTCATAGTAATGCTAACGCGTGTCCAGTGCATCGGTATCAGACACCAAGGGGCGTGACGAAGAGTCAGTATTTGACGACCTGGGGATGAGAACAGGTTGAAAACCCACAGATATTTAGTTCATACTGATGCAAAACAGAGACAAGCTGAGACATCCTCATAGTTTAGAAGCTAAAACTTGCACTTACAGTTTTGCTTGACAAATGACGGAAACGACTAATTAATTTTAGTATCGATGAAGGAGGCGCACTAGTATTTCAGAGGTTTGCAGACCAGCGCGCATCACAGTAATTAAAGCTGTAGCTCAACCAATACTGGATATTTATAAGATATACACAAACATTTTTGATAAAAGATCCCTTAAATTGAGGACATATATTTGGAGTAAACTTCGTCTCTACGGTGCAACACCACACGGTGACATTTAAAAAACACGTTGACATTATTTTTGACTAGAAAAAGGGACGACTGGATGCGATTGCTGTCTGACTTCAGTCACAGCGTCTCCTAGGAGAAAGGAGACATTTTTTAATGAAGGTACCAGGCTGCAGTCTACACTGTACCGGGAAGCGAAGTTTAATAAGCTCGAGTGTAAACAGAGAGATGGAGGACAAACAGAGGGAGACACAAAGGCAGACGGACAGACGGGCGGGCGATAAACTGATTCTGGATGGTCAAACAGGGAAATTAGATGTAACAGTCTGGCCTGAAGAGGATTTATCTCTATATCCTACACACACACACACACACACACACTCATGCAGTCTTTCAGTGGTGACTGAAGCAGGGTTTATACCCATTCCCTATCAACACACACACACGCACACGCACACACATTCTTGCCCCCCGCTCGCCCACTTCTCCACCTTTTCAGTGTGTGAATGGTGTTTCTGTCGGGAAATGTCACGCTGACCAGTGGGTCTGTGTGTCTCATGAAAAAAGGGTAATCCCACCCAACCCCCATGACACACACACACACACACACACACACACACACACACACACACACACACACACACACGTTGGCAAGCTAAAGCAGCTCATCTTCAATTCAAATCATCCTCGCAGACTGTCGGCTTACTGTGTTCATATTCATCTTTCAGACGTGATGTTTGGAGCTGCTTCCTCTTCAGCTGACACTGAATCAGTCTGATTTTCAACAGCAACAACCAAATGTATTGATTGAAGTATCTTAATTTGCAGTTCAAGTTGTCCAACATGTGGACTGAAATAAACAGAGCATGGGACTCCAACACAAAAATGTTTTATGACCATTATGTTCTCATGAGAACTGAGGCAGCTCCGACTAGGTTATATAGAAATCGTGTTTGTCCAGTGACCCCACAACAAGAACAACTCTGCGCTAAACGTTATTCTAATGAGCAGCTGAATGAAGTCCATATGTCTTGGTTTTACAGTAGTACCACCAACAGTGCCAGCTGCAGTGTGTGTTGGCCGTGCACAGCTGTGGCTTTCTGTGCGTCACACAGCAGCATGGTACAGAACATGTAATGCAGTTTGCTCTGACAGTGCTGGTGTTGTGTGCCTGTGTAAGGGATGGACGTCAGCAGCTGGTTCTTCACTTACCAGTGTCAGCTGATCATGAATAAGTTAATATGTAGTAGTGTAGGATGTCTGGAGCCGACCAATCTCCAGAACAAGGGATACACTAAGAAACATTCCACTTACTGATTCCTGACGACAAAGTTTGGACTTGCTGTCTGTTAATGCTCGTATAGCAGAGTTAGAAATGCACTTAATTAGTTCTTATTTCCAATTTGCATTTGTGAACTTTACTTATTTTGATGATTATGTTGAGTATTTGTGAGTTTTTGGTGTTGTTTTTTTTTTTCATTTAACCTTTATTAAACCAAGAAGTCCCATTGAGACTGAAAATCTCTTTTACAAGAGAGACCTGGTGGAGGTAGCAGCCAATTAAAACACATTTAAAATGCAACAAATCAGTCCCTCCAGAAAATCGCAATTTTACGATCGCAATAATTAACGGCGGGGGCTTGCAATTTTTCAAAAGTCCTGCGATTTTTCCACATTTTCCAGCTGTCTGGAAGTCGTCGCGCATGCAGCGTCATTTGAAACGTTATCAGATGCATCATCAAATGGCGCTAATGTCATTGCAGTATGGAGAAAGGCTCTGTATTGATATAAGCATTGTCACTTTGTTTAAATGCATACAATATGTGTTGAATTGATTCAGATGTTATGTTTACAGAAGATGTAGGAGTCCATTTTTTGAAACTAATTCAATAAAACTAAAGAAGAGAACTGAAACATGTGCAGCTATTTTTGTAATATTCACAATGATTATTATAGCAAGTCATTACATCACTTATTATTTGGAGGCACTAGTTTAAAAAAATCTAGTTTCTTTTCTCCTGACTTGCAATTTTTGTCATTTGCCGCAATTTCCCACAAAAAACCCTTGAATTTGCAGCCAATTCTTGACAAAATTGGCCGCAAATTCAAGGGCTTTTTTCCGTAAGATCCTGGAGGGACTGACAAATACAACATATAATACAAAACTCTATGTATAAAACAACAGCTATTCAAACATAGTGGCCTCTCAAGAAAAACAAGCACATGTCTGTATCACCATTCTTTATGATGCCCTTAAATTCATCAATGGATATAAGTGTTTCTTATTATAGATTACCCCTGCTGCACATGGCCTCCTCTGTACCTCCTAACTTTTCGTAACTCTTTCCGTCCTCACTGTGCTGTTTTGTGTTGCTAAGGGAGCAAATAAATGCTGGAAAACAGTTGCTCATGTCGTCCCTTGCCATGCTTTTCCAACCTGCATTCCAAGATGCATCAGTAGACCTTAAAAATATTGATTTATTGATACATATCAATTCTGAATATTTAAAACAGTTTAACCCTTTGAAACTTGGAGCGACATCACTTTTCTTGTGCTGCTTTCAGACGCCTTTTGCAAGTATTTAAACCGTTGAACCCTGAGCGAATTGGTGCGATTTCTTTTAGAAACATGGGGGGAAAGTGATGAGCAACTTGGTGAGAAATGGCCCACAAATGGCAAAAACAAATAATAAATTTAGAAAATTATTTCTGAAGAATTGGGGAGAAAAGAAAAATATTTATTATTACATTTTAAAATTATATTACATAATTATTAGATTTTTTTTTTAAGCACTGTTTCCAGGTTATTTTTGTTTGTCACAAACTTCTTTCTTTCTTTTTTTTTAAGTTTAATAATTTTTTAATTTGATTTTAATTTAATTAATTTTTTTAAGTTAATCCAATTTTCTTGTTTTTAAATTTTGTCTTTAATAATGTCTTGCTAATTTTTGGGGTCATTTCTTCTTTCATTGCTCACTGCTTTCTTTCCATGTTTTCTAAGAAAGAAATAAAGCCATTTTCTTTGGTTTCAAGGGTTAAATAATCTAATTTTAATCTACTTTTTTGCAGTATCAATACAACAACACCAGCTGTGCTTTCTTGCTCTCTCTTATTCTTAGTTTAGTTTACTACTGTCACTCTGCTGTTCTGTGCTACTAACCAAGAAAAGAAAAGTCGTCGCCATCATATTAAAGCCTTGCAATATTTATCGTTTTATGAAGTTTTTAAATGGTATGCCCTTAATGTCAGTATTTCCTGTGGTATTGATATAGATACTGATATTTTTAAGTTATAATGATAATTATAAACTTAATTTATAAAGTGCTTTACGTGGTTGATACTGGATTTAAAACAATGTAGAATTCAAGCAAATAAAATGAGGCATATTGAAGAAAATACAAAGTACAAAAAATAAAATAAAGATAAAATACCGTCACTAGTATTGATGGAAATGCCAATATTGTGACAACACTGCTCACATTTAAGGACCTCAGTCCAAATTCTCATTTGCATAGTCTATTCAATACACCATTTTAAAAAAGATTAAATTAAAACCTTCAGTTTGAGCTCTGAGATGAACCATATCATGAAGCATTAACCCCGTCACTCTGTCTGTGCTTTCCATTAAAGGGTGCATCAGTCATACCACTTAAAAATGGTGGATTCGCCACATTTAAACCAGCTTATGATTTCAGTCACAGTATTACACGACCACATTAATGTTGACTCTTTGCGTGTGTCAGTCTGGAAAAGGAAGTGGTATTTCCTCATACAGTAAACTGTCCTGTTCCAGTTTTAAAAAATGACACCAGCGTTCCCAGTAAGACAAACAAGGCGCAGGCTGTGTTTACCTTTAAATGAAAGCCAACTGACATCATCGCGCACAGTAATAATGGGAGGTTGTTTGTCTGCTGACCGGTCACTCACTCCCAGAGCTGATACATTTATGGTGCAATACTTTGTACCTGGCCGCGCCCTGCAGCCCTCTCCAGGTGTGTTTTCCATTATGTCATTTGTTTGTTTTTGGACACATTGAGTCATTTCTCTTAATCCAGTTTGACCAGTTTTGCTTCTTGATAAGTTTTATATTTAATGGGAATTTCTCTATAATCCCCGCACTGAGTAAAGTGAAGTCATTCTCTACTGTTGAGCTAAGATTTCAGCTTCCTTATCTGTCGCTGTGGGAAAAGTACCTTATGATTTTTATCTTCAAGGGCAACTGATAGACTGACTGACTGCCACGATGGTAGACAGATTCAGATCTTATCGCTAACTCTGTTTCTTTCCCTCTCTTTTTCTCTCACACTCAGTAAACTTCTGTAAAGTATCATCAGCCAGCTTATTGCTTGTGTAGATTTTTGCAGACTTTGCCCTTTGTTTTACCCGAACTGTTTGTCATACGCCATTTCAGCTTTGTAAGCGTTTGTTGTTTATTTTTCATCTGCTGTTACACAAGATTTTTAGCTCGTGAACCCAAAGAAACTGTATCTACTCTATACCCAAGATCAAGCAAAGAGTGTTGATATTAATTTAATAATTTTAGAGGAAAATGTGAATGTTTTTGGACATAAATGTTGTAAACAACACGCCTACTGCATGTATTTATGTCTAAGTTACTCAAACTAGTTGGTAGATTTTTACAGATTGAAGAATACTTGTTAAGTGAAGCTGCTGATCCTTGAATATGATCAAATTACATCAGATATGACAAGTATTTTTCTTTAACCTCATTTGTGGTCTGGATGTAAGAGTCGCTAAGGGCGCATTCACACTGGCGCTATTTGGTCCACTCTAAACGAACCTTGGTCTGGTTTGTTTGGAGTGGTGTGAACGTTCATTCGAACTCTGGTGCGGACCAAACGAGCAAACCCTGGTCCACTAGAAAACTGGGGGTCTCACTTCACTTGCACTTGAACCCTGGTGCGGTTTGCTTACAGGTGGAAATGCAAACTGACTATCCAGCGAACCAAAGAGAGGAAGTGATGTAGAGCGCAGGGCATTTTGGGTAGAAAAAAAAACAAAGCCAACAGCGCGAACCGGGAGAAGCAGAGGTAAGAAAAGGAAAAGTCAAAACAGAAACTCCAAGACGACATAAATTTGGTGTTGCTCCATTGTTTCTGTGGTGACCAAGCCGCCCAATCGCACCGAGTCCCCTGGACTATCCTGGCGTGAATGTGCCCCTAAAGTTGGTACTTGAATGGTATACTATAAGAAAATTAAACAAGTTTACAGTTGGTAAACAGTGGAGGAGAAACTGGTGGTAGTGGTTGCTGGATACCCAGAGCTATACGGCCCAATGATGCCTGGAAACAGCCATCATGGAGGAGAAGCTCCTGGACCAACTGGTGGTACTCCCCGTGATCCAGCCTCTTTTTTAGGGTCTCATGTACCCACACAGATCTCTGTTTATCTGCTGCCAGCCTCTCACCCTCAACCAGAGCTACAGACAGAACCCTCTGCCTCAACATGTCAGGGACTACACACTGATTACTGTGAAAAAAAAAACAACAAAAAATGGTAGATTGATTACACGGCGGGGAAAAAAGGCTGTATGGTGCACCTCGCGTTTTGCAACTGCAGAACTCTTTCTGTGTGATCAGAGCCTCACTGATTATACAGGTAATACATAACCATGTCTTTCCATGTCTTTCCCGTCCACATGAACATGTGAAACCAAATTCGTCCTTTCTCACATTCCCCCTCTCTAGATTTCCTTCCTGCGTCTATCCAGCCTCACCCCCTGCTCTGCTTCCTCACCCCTCCATTCCCTGCTCTCCTCCCTGCATCCTGGTTCCCCCTCTATTGTTATGTTACGTTGTGGCTTCTCTCAGCTCTCCATCCTGTTCTCTCAGCATCAACAAGGCCACCCAGGACTTGTTGTTGTTTAGTAACTATGACCACACTGAGCCATACTCGCTGATTTGAGGCATAGAGTCAATCTGACTGTTCTTCTTGTCGAACATATTCTTAGTTCAGTTAGTTAGAATCGCTCTTGTTTCTGTAAGCGAACTCTTTATGAATGTAATTGTTGTTTTAAATAGTAGTGGTTCTTATGTAGTTTTTATTTATATGTTATTATCTAGGAATCTGGTACTTAATATAATCATTTGGTCCATAAAATGTCAAAAAAGTGGTCCAAAAAGCCTACTCTAGTTCTCCTGATTCCAGAGTGTCATCTGCAGATGTCTTGTTTTATCTGAGCAACAGTCCAAAAAAAAACAAAAATATTCCGTTTATAACAGCAGAGACTGAGTAAAAAGAAAAATATTTGCATTGGAGTAACTAGAACCAGAGGATTATTGACTTTTCTGCTAAAAAAAAGATTAAAAATAAAAGATTATTTAAAAAAAAATGTTGCTGATTAATTTGCCTTTGCCTTACTACCTCATTTTACATGCTAGGGCTTCCCCTTGAAATTCTGAGAATTTGAATCATCAGTCAGAGACGCCTCAGATGACTGAAGTGTCACACTCCTGGCACCACAGCTCCTACACCTGTAGCTTTTGATGTCAGAGTTATAATTTAGCAAACATTAGGCACCAGTTTTATCTCGGCAGCAGCCCTCTGTCTGATACTGTGTCTATAAGCCTGCAAGTTTTAGTCGGCTGTCCTTGGCCGTCTTTGACCCTCACTAAAGACTATTAGGCCACATCCACTGATGCAGATTAAACTCATGACCCACGGAGCATCTCACCTCTTTTAAAAGCTGTAAATGAAGTCTCAAACTTCTCCTTATTTTCCTTAAACAGTGCTAAATGTTGGTGGGTACAGTTACACGAAGCAGCAGTGGCGCCCGGTCCGTCTGTTTATTGAAAACAATCAGAGCAAAAGAGGATTTCACATGAGTCCGCCTTTAGTCTGTGATTATAGCTTCCTCATTTAAGAGGCCGCAGGTTGGCTGTCTGGTGGATCGAGCATCATGTGACTGTGTTTGTGTGTCTTCATGTGAATTGCAGTTGTGTTTAAAGTTCTCTCAGTCAACCTTTACACTGTTTAGACTCACAACACTGCCATGCCAACCATAAACACAGGAGTCTGTGCAGCAGAGCTCTCTTCTTTCTCTTCATGTTTGGATGTGGTGTCCATGAGGGCCTTACATGAAACCCGATCGACCAGTTGCTGAAAGTTAGTGCTTGACTGAACAATGTGTTTAGATTTGATTGAAACAGAACATTAACTTGGCAGCTTCAGCCGCCTACGATATGTTTTTTCCTGCAAAAACAAATTTAGCGAATGTGTTTCCAGTTTTATTCTTATTTTAGAAAACCATCGCTGCTGTGTGTTGTGGAAACATTTCACTCAGAAACAATGGTGTCAGTCTGTTGTATAACTCTGGGTGAACTTTGCTTCAACCTGCCCGGAAGAACATCATCAGTTTGACTCTCATTTTCATTTTTTTGTGTCTTTTAATTGCCTAAAATCTGATTAACATTTAATTTACATAGTTGCCACTATGGTTTTCAAAGTGAGTTTTGCATCCCAGTTAGAACATGAGAGGGCGCCTTGAAGCCTGGATATAGAAACTATAGTACACATTTCTGAATGGATTGTGAGTTTATATTCTGTTTGAGTGGATTTCAATCAAAATGTGAGCAAAACTTTGAGAGGTTCATGCTGTGGTTTTACTTTAATGCCATGCTTGTAGACGACCATATCAGTTGAGTCACCATTTTGATGCAGACTGAAATATCTTAACAACATCAGGATAAATTTGCCTTGAAATTTGTGTAGACGTTCATGTTTCCCAGAGGATAAATCCTACTGATTATGGAGATCACCTGACTTTTTGTGGTGCTACCATGACATATTTGTTTAAAAACAACTTTTTCTTTCATTATTAGTGGGGGAACAAATCAATACAGCATAGTATTGCGATATTTTTGAGTGGCAATATTATATTGTCACACAGGGCCAAGTATCTTTTTTTTTATCATATAAATTATTAATATTAAAAATACGCATTAAACTTTAGGTAGCCTACTTGAATAATGTAATGGATTGCTTTTTTTTAGTTCACTACATACATTTTGCTTCAAGTAAAATGATTTAAGTGAGATGAACAAACTGAAAACTTTATCTTATTAGATAAAACAGACTTTGACAGTTTTCCCTTGGGTACATAATTTACAGTTGAAAAAAGGTAATAAATAGCAGTATATCACAATATTTTTCATGTTTAAAAATCGCAATTATATGTACATTCATTTTCCGTAACCGCTTATCCTGTCAGGAGTCACGGAGGAGCTGGAGCCTATCCCAGCTGACACTGGGCGAGAGGCAGAGTTCACCCTGGACACGTCACCAGACTATCACAGGGCTGACACATAGAGACAGACAACCATTCACACTCACATTCACACCTACGGACAATTTAGAGTCACCAGCTAACCTGCATGTCTTTGGACTGTGGGAGGAAGCTGGAGCACCCTGAGAAAACCCACACTGACACGGGCTGCAAAGTCCACACAAGCTGGCGAACCCGAAACCCTCCTCTATGAGGCGACAGTGCTAACTGCACCCCCATGCCGCCCTACTGTAACAACTTCTTTTAATGAAATTTGGTTCAGACAGACATGTCTATCTGATAGGGATGATAACGATTAATCGATAATCCATTAATCTGTTATTAAGAATTTAACCAATAGGCTATGCAATACTGTCAGAGTATGTGTGATATGTTGCTGTGAGCTTTGACTGAAGAAACGTGCATTTGATATTGTTTGGAATAAGCAAATTTTTTATGAGTTTATCGATTAATTAATCGTTAATTTTACCAATAATCGATGAAGGAAAGTGCTCACAATTTGCAACCCTACTCCCTGAGGATAGATTGTAAAAACGTTGGTGATCCCTTCACTCTTTTGTTCTGGTGCTGTCACGAGGTCGAAGTTTTTCATTTTGTCCAATACTTTGGTTTTTGCCCAAACACTTGTAGAATTTATAACATAACATTCGCAACAGCTATAAAGTGTAAAAAAAAATGCAGCTGAAATCTCAGAAAGTACTTTTTACAGTTACCTATAAAACGTAAAACCTCACAGCCACTTATGTTTGTTTGTTTCAACAATGCATTTAGTTATGTTATTTTTTGTTTTTGTCCAGATATTAGACGGCCAAAACTTCTCCTCGACCCGCCAGAATTTTTCTTACTCTCATTTAAAGTTTTCGTGTCCCTTGATTTTGTAAGCGCTGCCTCGGAAATAACATTTACATGGGCCTCCTGCGTATTTTACTGCAGTGTAATTACTTCACAGTAGATATTAACTTTAATCTAAAAACTCAGAAGAAAAGAGTCATTGTCTAATGTCAGACAAAAATATACTTCATTACTTTGCAAATACGATATCAGTAAATCTTGAGTCAACACAGTTGTGCGTGTATGTGGTCGTGTGTGTGTGTCACGAGAGCCATTACAGTTTGGTATTTTTAAAGTCCAGTCTCTGTTGACTGTCTGCAGGTTACATAAAGCTTTTTATGAGAGTCTCTCTGGCTTTCCTCCTCTCTCCTGCGCTCTGCTTTTCCAAAGGAAACATAAGTGGAATTGTTCTTAACTGCATGGCCCTCGCTATCTCTTCAAACAGAACCGGAGTGCTTTTATGCCTGGAAACACGCACATGCACACACACACATAACAGCTATGGGCTGTGTTGTATAATAAGATAAATCTGCCTTTGAGAGGCACCTGCGTCATGGAGAGAATGAGGTGTTTGTCAGGACTGTGCATGTGCGAGAGAGGAAAAAGGGAAAGTTGGACAGAGTGTATATCTATAAGGATTCATTCAAGATACAGTATGTTGGCCTACACTGGTTTGGACAGCGTAGTCACCAGAGGGAAATGTTGGTGTTGTACATTTCTGCAAACCACTGCCACATTACATTTGTACATTTTGATATGTATATCATGTCAACATTTCTAAAATGACGTAGAATATGAGCTGATTTTGTCATCGGGGAGGTGGAGCTGGTGGCGTGAGACACCTGCCAAGTTGCATACCATTGTTCAAGACCAACAAACATCTAAACTGTTTGTTGTAGCAAGACATCTGCAGCATTTCCAGCGGCCATTATGGCACCAAAAGCAGATGTTTTTTTTTTTTAGCCAAAACGTGATCTTTTCCGAACCATACCCATGTGTTTTTGTGCCTAAACACAACCACACGTTAATCACCACACTGTAGAAACTACATCTGCAAGATAATGTACAAATTGTTGTAAGCTCTTGGCATGAAATGCAATAAATCTTTAAAGCCAATATGGACGAAAGGTTCTTCTAAGTGCTCAGATAGACGCTCCAGAACAGCTGATAAAACGACCTTGTGGCGAGATTTCTTCTTTTTTGTCCACCGTTTCCAAGCCCAAGAATGAACTGTTGATCTCAAGATGATTATAATTCAGTGCTGAAACAATGTTAGTCAACTGAAAGTAGATTATCTGAAAACACCTTTTAGTATTAAGTCATTTATCAAGCTCAAATACCAAACTGTCGCCTGTTCCTGCTGCTTACATGTGAACATCTGTTGCTTTAAATATCTTGGGACAAAACCAGCAACTTGGAAGACGTCCCTTTGAATGTTCCCCTATTTTCTGACATTTTATAAACTGAACGATACAGTCAGACAGATTAATGAACGATGAAAATAACCACTCGTTCCAGCACTATAAGAATTGTCTATATTTATCCAGTCCGTCTTGCCTTGTGTGCCTGGTTACAGCTGATGAGGCTTATGGACAGTGATGAATCACACAGCCAGCTGCTTTAAACAGACTCTCTACTGTACGACTCTCGTCCAAACTCTCCGAACAGGTGGTCAAGTGGTTTATAAACCCTCCCCCCCGTCTCTCCCTTTCCCTCGTCCCTGTTCATTTTACCTCTCTGTGGAGAAACTGACCACCTGTGGCGTCATCTTACAAGGTCACAAGGCACCCGATGAGAGGTGTGACCTCAGGGCAGTAAAGGATTTTTACTTTTCGCCAACAAAAGCAAACATTCCTTACGTTCATTACACTATAAGTGTTTTCTAATTTTCTGTCCCTTTTCTTTTCCTCTTAATTTTGCTCGATAGTTCAATAGTTTTTATTTCAGTGTATGTGCTGGAAATGATCAGGACTTCTTTGCCTCCCAATGTAGGAATATGCTGGTAATGCTAATTACAGTATGTCAGGTATAAATCAAGGAGTGGTATCTGGGCATTTCCCCAGATCTAAAACCTGACACCAAAGTTTTCATCGGCTATGCTTGAGCATGGTTTTATTTTAAAGTATTTGCTTGACTTCTTTGCATTTTCCCAGCCTCCAAATGCAGCAATATCCTGGCACTGATAATTACAGTATGTCAGGTATAAATCAAGGATTGGTATTTGGGTATTTCCCTAAATCTAAAACCTGATACCACATTGTTCATCGGCCATTTAAGATCATTCAGAGGAAGTAAAGTTAAAGATTCAGAGAAGCGACCATCAGATATGTATGCTGTTTTCAAATTTTATGTTCCTTTCTCTTGTTATTTTCATCAACATTATATTTTTACTTGAATGTATTTGCTCAAAAGTGTCAGCCTCCAAATGCAGAAATATACTGCTACTGCTGATTACAGTACATATTATATATTGATAAAATCAAAGATTGGTATCTGGACACTTCTCCAGATCTTCAACCTGATACCAATAATGTAAAGCAAGTTTTATTCCACAGAATACAGTGTGCCTTTTCTTATTAATTTCACATTTGTTTGGTAAAAGCAGTAGATCATCGGTCATCTACTCTTAAAGTGAAGCAGTTTAGGTTTAGCTGCTGAAAAAGTGTAATTATTTAAGTCTCCTTTCAGCCCTGCTTTCTCCATGTTTATATGATCAGTAATGAAGCATGCATCGGTTGGTTGGTCTCTGTAAGCTATCCCGTCACATACCAGTCTTCACTTAGAAGCTCATCTGGGAGCAGTTTAGACCGGCTGTGATCTCCGGGGCGGACCATTATCACTAAACCGCAGCGCACTTTGAGGCGGTTTGGTGCTCCGTTTGATGTGCAAAGGAGAAAGTGAGAGTCTAATGATGATAAATGACAAGGCAGGTTTACTTAAAGTGTGTGCTGATGTGTTGGAGACCACCTTTTCAGAAGGTTTTTGGTGGTTTTCACTTAAAGGATTTTTGGAGTGAGAGTTAGTGTTGTGGTTAGAGTTGGGGCCAGAGGTCGCTGCTTTTGGAAACGCTGGAGGTTAAGGTGCAAGTGTAACATGTCAGCAACAATTTGTTCTTAGTTTGACTTATATTTCCTTTTAAATCCTTCATACTGGACCTTTAAGCAATATCATACAATATAGGTGATTGTCTTTGACTTGGTTACAGCCGTTCTTCTCAGTTCAACAAGCACCATTTATTAGTTAACTGTAGTAAGCGACAACAGATATTGATTTGTTTGTTTCTTTAAATATTTATCCGCATCTGCAAATACAAATAGTTCCACAACTGCACTGGACTGTTGCCAAGCAGCACATTAACATTCCTGAACACTCACTTCATGATTTGAGTCAGTCTACGTGTTACTGCAGGTAATAGTGTGTTGACAGTTGCTTTGGTGGCATACGTGTGATGCTGATGAGTTAACAGCTGATCAGACAAAATGTTGAGACATCTGGTGATGCCATGTGAGCATACCTTGAGGTTTGTAGTGCAGTATCCCGGCTTCTTTACTTCCCTTAGTCCTCTTATGATGACCATTCATTGTTTAACTTAAATGTTATATGTTAAAATAAGTTCATTTTTGCACTGCAAAGTTTGTAACGATGACCCTTAATGTAGTTTTAGTAAAAGTTAATGTAATACCAGTTAGGACACATGCAAAGCAAAGTGATACATGCATAATTAAAAAACCCAGTGCTGTTATACTCCATCATAAAATGCCTCTTATCCAATCAAATTACTTTGACGGAAGTATCTGTTGTATAAGATTATTTATAGACCAATCAGAACGATTATAGAGCAGAGTAAATAATCAACAGTCACATCCCTAGTGTGTTTATCATCATTTCTTGGTTGATGTCAGCAAGGTCTTAAGTGGGAGTTATACTTGTGCGGCAGACCCCACAAATACACCATGCTAATGTTTTTAGCACAAGCCTATGGCATTTTACAGTGTATAAATTAGCCTAGCAGCTAGCAGACTTTTCCTCTACTCATATGAAGCCAGGGACAACAGCAACATTTAACAAAGGTAACGTTACAAAATTTGGCTCCATTACAACTCACAAGGTTCACTGACAAAACAACTGTCTTATACCAAACACGTTTTCCAAACAAATACAACATGCTAACGTTATTAGCACAAGCCTATGGCATTTTACATTGTATAAATTAGCCTAGCGACTAGAGGAGGTTTCCTCTGCTCATATTTCAGCCAGGATAAATCACACACAAGACTTCAAATGCTATTTTTGTGGAGGCTTTATTGTCTTCACAATTTATTGTTTCTTATGTGTGAAATTAAAGTAAATAAAAGCTTCGTTTCCACTGAAGGAAATGGTTTCAGCTTACAGAAGTAGACAGGAGGTCTGCATCGCCGCGATGTGTAGTTACATTTCTGGGGAGGTGCACATCAGGCGACGGCGTAGGTTATGGCGTCAATTCAATGCAGAAGTATAATCTCACCTTAAAGTCTCAAATATCAATACCTACCTCAAAAATTCAGCATCAGTCAGGGGAGTATTAATGACTTAACTTCCTGGAGATGTTTCTATTTTAATTTTATACACAAATCTTTAAAGTTACGATTTAGAGTCCCTTCACTGCGACACAAAAATGTAGAAACTATGCAAATGTACCAATGTTGTTGTCATCTGAAGGCGATGGATCGAGGCTCTGCTGCTGAATAAGCACAGTGGTACACAGTATTTGGTGTAATGTGTTCAAAAATAACACGAAACAGTGTTATTGCAGTAAATGGCAGTCCCCACACCCCGCTCATCACACCATAACATGCATAATGTTAGGCTTTAAACATAATGATGGTGTATAGACTGACAGACCTGCGTGCCAAATAACCCATCATCCACCCCCTGTGTCATTAGTTGTTTCATGTGACGCTTAAAATGGAGCAACAATCCCAACGTTGAACTTACTCACATGCTCACACATACACACGCACTCTCAAACCTCGAAGCTCTGTGGGTTGAGGACATGCTGGCTGATCATTATGTAGATACGTGTGGTGGTTTTGAACATCAGGATTTGGCTCACGGTGTTTGGATATCGCTTGGTCGCTGTTTTGGCTGCGTTGATGTGTGTGTTTTTTGTGTGTGTTCGGGCTCTTTTTAAAGGGGTTTTCCACTGTTACAGATGTGACTACAGAGACATTATAGTCATCATTACACACACAGTCAGTGCAGCACATCCCACAGGTATTGTTTCCATTATCAGGCCCCGTACAGACACACCTGCCTTTGACATCCTCATTGTGTCCATTGTATCACAGAAAACCACTTATAGTACTCTGATAGCACATTATGTAACTTAAGACCCATTTCTGCTTTTTCACACGAGCTATGAATGCTCCAGAACACCTGGCATAAAATATAGGGTTAGTAAAAGCAAGGTGTTGACTTAGTTTTTGCAAGTTCTTTCTTTTTTATTGAAAAGACTACATCTGAAAATGTCTATAGGGACTGAAGATGTGGAACTGAAATGGCTATCATTAAAATAGTGTGAATGCAGTAAAGAAAAAAGGTCATCAAGCTCATTGCACCCCAGAAATTTGTAGGTGTGTAAATCACAAATTTCATTACAGTGCAATATTATATTGATTCCTTGGACAACAATAAGGCCTGTGACTGTTACGAGACGTTATCAGTCAATATCTGCGTTGTCTTTTATCTATTATTTATTTATTATTATTTATTGTTTGTTTTCCGCTGCTAACCAAAAAAAGGCATCGTAATCATGTTACAGTTTTGTTGAATTTAGTTTGTAATTTAAAATTGTATGTCCTCACTGTCAATTTTTTCCCCCTGGTACTGGAAATACTATGGAATATCGATATTTTTCAATCGCAATGTCACGTTAAATCCATCAGAGCCAAATGCCTTTACCTAAACGTGGATCTGGGTGACAACATTGGGTTTGGAGATCAGGTAGAAGTGTTGTGAAGCTCCCTGAAGCCTTGAAGCCAGCCACAGAGCTCCGAGGCCAGCAGTAAAGCTCTGTGGAGCCTATGGGTTCAACTTCAGGCAGGTAGAGGCACTACGGAGCTTCGCTGCTTCTCGGTCAGCTTCCCAGCAAGCCAAAACTATTGCTGAAGCGCCGATCTGCTGCAATATTATCGGAGTCTGGTCTTGTTTGTTTGTCTGTGTTACTTTCGTGAGAGCCTAGTATAGATGAGCAGGTACACACACTCATACCAGCCGACAGAGACAGAAGATCAGCTCTGTGTGTGATCAGAAAAGAGCAGAATTGCGCTTTAGGACGCATTCATACTGGCACTATTTGGTCCGCTTTAAACGAACCCTGGTCCGCTTCCACGAATAGTCCAATTCGTTTGGAGTGGTGTGAACACTCGTACACAAACGAGTGAACCCTGGTCCACTTGAAAACTGGGGGTCTCTGTTCACTTGCAAGTGAACCCTGGTGCGGTTCGCTTACAGTGGGAAATGTAAACGGACTATCTAGCGAACCAAAGAGAGGAAGTGACGTAGAGCGCAGTGCATACGTATAATTTACAGACATATATGTGATCTGAAAACTTTTAAATCCTTGCAAAGCCTCGCTCGGCGTCTGTTTAACCACAGCAGCACGTCGTAGTCTCTCGCTCTCCACCATCTTTTTCAGTACTGCCACATTCGTCTCATGTACAGAGAAACATGCTGGATAGGGAATGGAAGGGGGTGGATTTCCGTTTTCGGTCCTGGCCAATTGATGAGCCGGGTTTCCTTCTTCCTCATGCTTTTTTTCTTCCTGGTCAGCGGTCGTTTGGGGCAATACCGCCCCCAGACGAGCAGCTGTTGTAACTGCGTGACGTTGTCCAGGCGGTTTGGTCCGCTTTAAAAAGTGCAGTGTGAAAGTGAACCGAACCAAATGAAGGTGTGAAATTTTTCGGCATTCCCCGCCCGACTGAACCGAGTCCCCCGGACTATCCTGGTGTGAATGCGCCCCTGGTCTATGTCGTCACCCCTGCAGTTTGCTCAAATGCTGATTCTTTTTTATTACAGCGAAAGCAAAGTACTGAAAGAAATCTACCTTTGGGTACTGAGACTTGACCGTTACAGATCGGGTCAAATGTAAACAGTTTCCAGTCCTAGTTTTTAACAAACTTCATAGACATCCATTTAATAGTCGATGAGACATTTCACTCAGTTCACACAGTTGGACTCACATCTCCATTTCTAGAGTCACTCCACAAGTCTGACCAACAATTTTATGGAAACACAATAAAAATGAAACCACACTTGTGGTAATGTGAGTCCAACAAGTCATATACTGCAGACTGTGGGAGTTTAAATGTGTATGATTATGTGCTATGTGTGTGGCATGATTGGCCATTGTCTTCACAGTAATATGTTCAGTGGAAAAGGTACTATAAATACATGCGTTAATGTCAGTTCACTGTGTTCAAGCAGCCTACAGAGGCTCTATATGATTCTCACGTAGGTGGAGTGTCAGACAGGGTGAGGGTCATGTAGTAATCAAGTTGTCAGATATGACTGATGGTGACTGGCTCGTTATTCTGTTGCTTCATATCTGAATCATATCACAGAGGCTGTTAAAGGGAGCGAACCTTGTTTTTATTATCTTTATTACTGGAGTTTTGTTTGTTTACTTTGCTGTCTTTGGCTCATTTCTTCAAGTTGTTTTTAGTCTCTTTGTGGTCTCTTAAAAGTTGAACCATGTCATGAAACCTTTAACGAGGCTGTTTTTTCAACATTTAAGTTGATGATGGAAGACTTTACAAAATTGGTTTGGGGTCGCCTGTAGTGTTGAAATTTTGTAAGATAACATTAATCATATGAGGTCATTGTTGACTCAGAGAGTTTTTTAATATTGAGTCATCTCCAAAGATGTGAGTGCATGTATAACTATGTGACGGCTTCAGTGTTCTTTTCCGCTCATTATTATTACAATTATTACTCTGACCCCAGACACAAATTCAAATTTTACTGTAGTAAATTTCACCTTTTTCAGACTTCATCATGCTGAACTATAACACCATGTAACTGAGTATTAATCATTGAAAATCTGTAACACGATTTCAGTTTTTTCAAACTTAACAAGATTATTATTTTGATGGTAATTCTTACAGTTTAGTTCAGGGATTTTTGTTTTCTTGGTAAAAAGATGGCAACTTCTTCTTTTCATATTTGACATAATTACCAGCATTTCAGGATTCTTGTCCCACAATAAATATTAAAATATGATCATGACTAAGCGCTGTTCTTGATTATTCAGCCGACAGAAAAAACTACATCTAAGATTAATTATTTGCAGATTCTCTGAGTTGTCTGTGACGGCAAACTGAACGTCTGAATGAGTTCTTACTGTTGGTCGGACAAAACAAGAAATTTAAATCTGTCAACTTGGGCTGTAACAAATTAAGATTTTCATTTTTCATGTTTTATGACATATTTTCAGCCAAAAGATTAATTGAGAAAATATGGCTGCAACAGATGAGTGTCTGTGGATTAATCTTTTGAAACATGGAGCAACATCCCTTTTCTTGTGCTGTTTTCACGCCCCATTTGTAAGTATTTGAACCTTTGAACTCTGAGCAAAAGGTGCAACTTGGTAAGAAATGTCCCTCAAATTCCAAAAAAAAAAAAAACCCAATAGATTTAGAAAATATTATAAAAAAAATAAAAATAAAATAAATAGTAAAAAAAGGAAAAAGCTAGGGAAAACTTTTATTAATTTATTTATTTTTACAAATTTTCTTGTTTTTAATTCTCTGTTTTTACTAACTTTAAGAAGAAATGACCCAAACATTTGTCAAGAAATGAGTAAAACAGAAAATTAAAAGAAAATGTGAAGGAAAAAAAAAAAGAAAAAGTTTAAACAAATAAGAAAATGACCTGGAAAGAATGCTAAATAATAATAATAATAATAATATATAAATATATATACACAATTTAGAGATGGCAGTGAGCAACAAAAGAAGAAATTACCCAAAAATTTGACCAAAAAATCATAATAAGAGAAAATTCAAAACAAGGAAATTTGCTGGAAAAAAAGTTCAAAACAAGGAAATGACCTGGAAAGAGTGTTTAAAAATTCTAATAATTCTGTAACATAATTTTAAATTGGAATGATATATATGATTTATAACAGTATAAAAGAGAGAAAAATAGAAAATGTTCATATTTAAGAGGCTGGAGGCAGAAATTATTTGGACTTTTTGTAAAATAAATGGCCTAAAACTGGTACATGACAATCAAAATTGTCACAATTGTGATTGTCATGTACCAGTTGTAGGCCATTTATTTGATTAAAAAGTCCAAATAATTTCTGCCTCCAGCCTCTTTAATATAAAAAAATAATCTGTTGTAAATTAAATTAATAAACGTATTATAGTTTCAGACTGTTGCTCAGACGAAACCAGCAGTTTAAAGACATTTTTATGACTGTTTTGTAGCCTATAAAAACAATCAGTGTTTGATCCCTGCTGGTGTTCAGCTTTCTGAGGAACGTCACCACAGGAAGTCTGGCTTATTGTTGGCTCCCTGTCCTCATACATAAACACATATACACACCTCTGTTCTTCCCTCTAAGGTCAAGGCCTTGACGTTTCATAATCTCAACCCACACATGCTTACTCACTACCCACATAACACACCCCCCCCCACACACACACACCTCTGTGGGCCTGTTGCTCAATTCTTGTGTTAACACGCGTGTGCAAAGACTCATTTTTTAGACCTTTTATTGTTTGTATTTTGCAATCTTTTGACTGTGTGTGTGTGTGTGTGTGTGTGTGTGTGTGTGTGTGTGTGTGTGTGTGTGTGTGTGTGTGTGTGTGTGTGTGAGCCCTGGCTACGCAGCGCTGCCTTACCCGTGTTTTAATGAAGCCATTTCTCAGTCTAATGAGAACATTTCTCAGCAGGCAGTTAGCGGTTTAGAAAGCGACTTCAGTGTGAGCTGACCATCAACACGGTTGGACAGCATCGTGTTTTTAATGTTATATTTATCTCCAAAGCAACGGAATTTACTGCATGACTAGTAGCTAGAGTTTGAAAAGAGGCAGCTGGGGAAATTCATGATGTCAGAATATCATTACGACTAAAGATAGAACATTCATTTAGTTATAAGAAAGAAGTTTTCCTTATTTCCTCCTTCTCTTGTTCATCTCTTACTTCACATGCTTCATCTTCTCCATTTTCACATCCTCATTCTTTACTGGTTATCAGTCTTTTCTTTCTTATTGTTTTCTCTCTTCCTTCCTCGTCTATCATCTCATTTTCCTCCCTTCTCTTCCCCTTTCTTACCCTGCGTATCCTCCCCTTCTACCTCCCCTTGTCCTTTCCTCCTCCACATCTTTCTTTTCTTTTTTTTACCTCCTCTTTGTTGCTGTTGGTAAAGGTCTTGATGGAGGACCACCCAGCCCTCCAAATAAACTCCTTGTGGTCTCCTCACAGACTCCTGTACGGGGAGTTGAACCGTAACTGTGTGTCCTGTACTCTGCTGTTCATGTTCTCCATGTTGTACTTACTGAACCGCTCTGGAGACACACAGACAGCGCTGCAGGGTGATGTCACATCATTGTGTCGAGCTCGGCCTCTTGTCTCTATGTGGTTCAGCTCGTTTAGTCTGCAGGTTTCACTTCTTGTTTGCAAAGACAATGGCATCACTTTCCTCCTCTCCTCCAAAGAAAATGCTGTTTTTCAAGTTCTGTATTCGAGTACCATTTTGAGGTAGTTCCACTTTGAATTAAGTGTTTCCAGTTTCTGCCACTACTCATACTTGACCACAATTCAGAGGTACATATTGTACTTTTACTGCACTACATTTATTGGAAATCATTGGTAACTTTGCATATTTACATCAATGAAACAGAATATAATGAACAATCCTAAAAACCATAAATGTATTATTACGGAGATGCTATATTATTTTTTTTACTTTAAGTGAATGTTGTCAGATAATGTGCAGGGTTTACATTCATACTGCACAGAGCAAAATGCCTTTCATTTCAGATTTTTTATTAACTTTAAAGCGAGTTGATATCATGTCCGTCAGATAATCTGCAAGGTTCAATGTGCCCCACATTTCAAAGGCAGTTTATTTATTTATTTTAGATGTCATTTTAGTGGTTAACTTTTGACTGAGTTGCCGTCATGTTCACATTCATACCACATGGTGCAAAGCTCGACCCCCGTACTCTCGTACTTCAGCAGCATTTAAAATCCCCCAAAAATTTTCGTTTAGTCGCCAGGAACCCAGTTTTTAAAGTTCACCCATTCGCCCCCCAGTAGCTTGTTTAGACATTTAGTTTTGTTAAAAGTCAATACAAATGCAAGACAGCTTCAAACCAAAAATAGTCTCTCAGGTACACATTAATACTGGTTACATAAATCAGGTTATAGAAAACTGAGAGCCGTGGTCACTGAACGGCTTATATAGACGTTGGCACTGTATACCACAGATGGAGAGATCTATAAAAGGTTTAAACAAGGCTGCACTGTCTCCACTGTACAAGCGTCCATTAACTCTGGAATGTCCACTTAAGAAGAAGAGTGTGTTTCTGTCCATCATCCAAGGATTGTCTGTGCTGAGGAAAGGTGTGAGCACTTCCACTTGTACACCACTTTTATGCGGTGTTGTACGTGCATGCGTGCCTGCCCATTAGTGTAGGAATGCTGGGAGGAAAGGTGTGGCCGATCTCGACTTCCCCCCGTGGACTCAACAGGAAGTAACATAGAGAAGGAGGGGAGAGGGTGAGGAGGGTAGAAACATGAACACAATATAGTTTCAGAGGAAGAAGAAGCCAGTAATGAGCTAAACAGTGGAAAAAACAAAGAAAGTTGATCCTGTTTGAGTTAAATATGACACCAGGGATTTTATGGAAGGTGCTTATGTTTGAGGATTCTGCAGACAGGCTTTGAAGGAACGTTTTTAGAGGTTTTATTGAAGGAAAGTGCAATAAATACCAAGACATTTTCTCCAAAGGAACACGTAATTGTAGTTAAAATAGAGACAGTTTGTGCATTTCCAGTTAAATCATTACTATTTAATGTCTAAAGAAATCATACAGTCTTTTAGTCAAATTTGTCAACAGTCAAGCATATGATTCAACATATACGGAAAATAAAGAATAAATGATTAATGTAGATCTGAAACAGTAACTTGATTAGTGGATAATTAATCTGCAACTATTTTGAGGGTCAGTTGTTTGAGATCAAAATGTTCCAGCTTCTCCAGAGTGAGTTTTTGCTGAATAATTTGGGGGCTTTGGATTGTTGATCAGACTTGGGATGTCAGATAATTTTGCGTTCTATAGCCTAACACCCATTAACTTGTTACTAACAGGTTCATTTTGTAAGAAGGAAACACAAAATGACATGAAATACCAGAGGCCTTCGCTTTAAGTCCAGTGCATTGACTCAGTCAGTACATTTACATGCACACAGTAGTCGAGCTAAGCTCATAGCTTGGCTAATCAGTCAAGTCGGACTCCGGTTGACTTGAAGAGGAATAATAAATTAAATAAAACAGGAACTAGTTCAATACGCACTATATTAAAAAGGACACAGCGCCACCTATCAAGGCGGAGTCAGACATAATTGGTCAGAAATTCGATTTTCTCTTCTGCATGTACACTCAGGAAGACGAGAAGTCTGATTTGACTGATTAGCCGAGCTATGAGCTTAGCTTGACTACTGCATGCATGTTAGCACCACTAACTGTGCTAACAGAGCTAACAGAGATAACATATTTAACATAGCTAAAGGGGGTTTATGGCTCAAAATTGAGTCACTTACACACCACAGCACCCTTGCTGGAGACTGGAGGGTGGGCACAGTGTTTCCACGGCAACGCAGTGCCAAATTAGCAGCAGCACTAGCTAGTTTCCTCCAGACCGTAGCGATGCACAGTGCAATCACCAATAGACCCACATGTGTAACTAGTTAAAAATGTTGTTGACAGTTAACTGATTAACAGATAGCCGTCGACATCCTAAAATCAGACAAAAACATTTTAAAACATTTTAAGATGGACCTTGGGCTTTGGAAACTTATATCTTATATTTCTGATATTTTGTTGACCAAACTGAGAGAATTACTGTCAGAATAATTGATAAAGAAAGTAACTGTCAGATGAATGAAAAGTTACACATCCAGCTAAATTAACTTAACTAGCAGTCTCAGAAATACGTCTCTATCATCTGTAAAATTGTCACCAAATTAAAGGAAAGGAAACCTCAAAGAACTTTTTAAGAAAATTACAGACCCATAAAATAAACGTTACCAATGTTCAACGTGACCAAAGGTGAAAAGGACAGTTGCAAAATCAGACTGGCAGAGGACCAGTATAATACAACCAGTATAACCTCCCTTGTTAATGTTTAAATGAAGTGACCTTTGCTTTGGTCATTTTAAATGTACGGTACATACCTCAGAGGAAGTTAACACAGTGACCGAAATCAAACGTCTTTCTTGTCCCTTAAAATGTAGGTTAGACTTAGCACAGCCAAACTGTGTGTATGTTTAGTCTACTCTTAACACACAAACACACAGTCCTCTGCTTTAAGGTCTGTTTAGCTGAGCTAGGCGTGTTTTGTCTGCACACACAAACTCACAAGGTGATGTCATCTATTTACAGACAGTGAATGCAGGCGAGTGTGACGGTGTTTGACAAAGGCAGGAATGCTGCAGGTGTGTTTGATAAAACTTTGAAGAAAGAAAATGCCGTTTCTGTCTCACAGACTAAACTTTACCTGCCAGGGTTATTTATTCTGGAAGCAGCAGTCAGGGAACCGAGGGAGTCTGACATGCAGATGAAGATAAAACTTTTATCTCTCTGTCTTTGTATCCCCTGCGCTCATCACTTCTTATTCCTTCTTTCACTTCTGCTTGTTCCAGTGTTTCCCGGCAGCTCTGGTTTTAAACCCAAGTCTGTTCTGCTTTTTAATTCTCTTCTGCTCCATGCAACAAGTGCAGTGGAGTTAAATTTGATTATTCCTTCAGTGTTTAATCAAACATTTTCGTCAGTTTTAATATTTTGAAAACTATTTTTAGCAGTCCTGTTCTAGAGCTGGGCGATAAGAGGAATTAATCTGCTGTAATAACAGAAATTGGCTGATTTAAATCACCATAATAAGTGCTCTTTATATTTCTTCCTTGTCAGCTTTCAAACCATGTAGTAGCCACATCATAATACACAGCATAAAACATGTTATGTGTGGATATATGGTACAGTTAAATGCTTTATAATCCAGCAGCATGTGGTAGTTTAATGCCGACTGCAGAGTTTTACACATCCCATCTGTACTCTGTTGAAATCACTGACATGCTGTGAATGAAAATTCAGTTTTGCAACTTACGTCTTACTATCAACATTTGGCATTGCTGTTGGTTATAATTAGTGATTTACCAGTTGTAAAAGTCTGGGCTGATAGCTGATACCAGCGACTTTTGTTTTTTTATTTATCCCCCCTTTTGTGAGAGGTAGAAAAAGAAATCTTAATTATAAATATGTATATGTATCGTGTCTGACCGTTCTGTATACTTGACAATACACAGTATGTTGTGCTTTTTCTACCCAGCACAGCAGTGTAAGCTACAGGCCTCAGCATCAGTGTTAGTCAACTCAAAGATGGATGGATATTAAGTGAGAGAGTGATCTGTTTCTGGTGCAAACCAACTCCTTTATTAGAACAAAGCTACTGTCTTTGTCCTCGCCGTCTGTCTTCCTTTCTCCCCCTCAGTCCGGTGTTGATCTTCCAGCTTCAGTGGGAGGATTCACTGTGCTCTTAAATAGGACCATGACCTCATTGTGTTGTAGCTCCGCTGTGCTCTGCTTCTCTTGTTTGTTTGGATTTGGTCGCTCTCACCCTCCCAGTTCCTCTTAACCCTCTCCACGCAGGACATGACACAGCCTCAACTGGACACACTCGTGCTGTACACACCCATGAGGGCGAGAATGATATTTTGAGGCCAGTAACATCACTGTGGGTCAGTGTAAGGAGAGGTTTTCTGAGGAACTGCTGGAGTCAAGTGGGAGGATTTTACTCTTATTAAAACCAGCAGTGATTCTTGCCATGACGACTTTATTATTATCATGGGTTTTAGTAGAAGAGTTTTCATGTCCTATAATGGTCAAAAAGTTGCTTCTTTACCCTGATTAGAGTAAAATTATCAGGGAAACATTGGAGCTTATCGGCCGTAGAGATGTCTGCCTTCTCTCCAGTATAATGGAACTGGATGACACTCAGCTTGTGGCACCAAAAAAACATTCAAAAACTCAACATCAGTGTCTCTTTCCAGAAATCATGACTATATCCGTCAACTGTATCACTGCCCATGCATCTACTGCTAGCTCATCTAGCACCACTGAGCTAGCTAACGTTACAGCTCAGCCGAGGAGGACGCCATTAACGCGTACATCTTGCACTATCACAAGCCCGAGCCTCTCGTCCATGAGTAGATGCAGGTTTCCGGTGATCCAGTTGGCAGGTGTAGTTCAGTATTTGGGGTCAAACTGTCCCTTTAAAGAGGTTTATGGGTCACGTTTGTGCTAATTGGTAATCAGATTGGTCAATCAAACACATAAATGGATGAATAAGAACAACATCTGAGCCCAGGAGTGATGTTAAGGCGGCTAATGTAGTTTGGAAGTGACTTAATCTACAAGGTCGCCAGGTTTAGCTGACCTCACCGCGCACACATGAACAGATCCAGCCCAGTCACGAGAGGAAGGATTCCCCTGAGGGAGTGTCATTCATCATGTTTCTGTTTTTCTTTTACCTCTCGTCGTCACTTCTTTCCCTGTGCTCCTCTGTGTGTCTGTGTTTCTGTGGAAGGTGAGATGACAGATAATCCCCTTACCTGTCACTTCCTGGTAATAATAAGCTTTGACTCATCTGACCCGGCAGGTGCTTAAAGTGAAGGCTGAATGGGGAAAAGGTCAAAATGGACGTCACGGTGCACAAAAGTTAAACAATCTTTTTTTTTTTTAGAAATAAACCAAGGAGTCTGATATCTTCAGATTCATGATGTTGTCCTGCTGCTTTTGTCTTTGAGCATGTGGTTGAGCAGATTTGTTGAGGTCCCTGTGTGTCCTCCCTTTAATCCTGATGAGTCAGTGTCTGTGTCTGACAGGCAGACTGACAGGTCACCGCCGCTAAGATTTTAGGTGTATGCTCTGCATTAAATTCCTACCTCTGTAATCTATGAAATAATTTCCTTTAACTTAAATATCAATGAGTAGAGCCTTTGAAACTGTGAGACTATGAGACTCTGGACATAAAACCAACCTTACTGCTGTATTTTATTATATAATGGATGTTGAGATGTCCAGTAACACCCAGTGTATCATGGATATATCGTACAATAATAAGTAATCACATCTCTGTATGAACAGTTGCTAGATGACGCTATGACTGATTGTCTTGACTGTCGCGTTCAAAAAATGAAAACAAAAACCCCAAAACAGGAATTTACTAAATAAACAGGCCTTTACAAAAACAAAGTTTAAATCAATGGGGTATTTAACGACTTCACCAAACGATTAAAACTAACATTAAACAAATAGGCAGTGGCTAAAGACTGTAACCCTGTGGCGTCTTCCAAGCTCCACACTCACTTCAGCACACCTTCTTTTAATTAAAGGTTCCCCAGGTGCCAGGTCAGGTGGCGCATTAACGTGACTCAAAAAGTAATACCTTCAGTATTGTTCAACCTGATCCCTATTTTCCCATGTTTTTGTGTTTAAGTGACTAATGGGAGCAACAATTTATGAAACTGGTCCAGTATTGAGCGAGAATGTTGCAACCATAACAGTATAACAGGCTGCAGTGTCACCACTCAGGGCATGTTTGCATCGTCAATTTACATCCAATAGGAGTGTTTGTTTCTGTCACTGACAGGCTCAGATTGTTATTATAAATGTCTGACAACATTATGGAAAGGATCCTTACAGAGATAGAGCTTTTCGTAAAGAGTAAGACCCTTTTTGTTTAACTAGAAACAGCCCTGAAATCACCATCACCAAACCCACCAGACTCCATTTAAAAAAACAGTAATTTTAGCGTGTACAGAGGCAGCATGTTTTCACATCTAACTGGGTGAATTAAGGGTTAATTTCAACCAAACCAGAGCTGGTGATTGTTGGAACAATGGAAAGTTAAACCAAGATGTTTTTTACAAGTTTTATTTTGTTTTTATTGACTTTGAATGAAGTGTGTTTTATGATTATAAAATTACTGTTTATTTAAATGGAGTCTGGTGGGTTTGACAGTAGTGATTCCTGGGCACTTTCTGGTTAAACAAAAATGATCTATCTCTCAAGGGATCCTTTCCATAATGTTGTCAGACACTTAAAGTTATAATCTGAGCTGTCATGACAAAAACAAACACTTTTAGTGGACGTAAATTGACATTGCACAAATACCCGAAGTGTATACACTGCAGCCTGTTTCAATGCTGCCAGCTTCAACGCTCTCGCTCAGTGGACCAATTTTAAAATACTGTTGCTCTGCTTAATTACTTAGACACCAAACATGGGAATATAAGGTTGAAAAATACTGAAGTTACCCTTTAACTGTTCACTTTTATTCTTATTTATTCTATAAAGTTCCAACATGTTGAACAATAGTTGGGAAAAAAAGGAATGGAAATCACATTTTCCTAGGCCACAATTTTTTTTTTTTACCTATTTCGAATGCTTGTTTTGTCCAAATGAGTCCAAAACCCGAAGATATGCAGTTTCCAGTTATTTAAAATCTGTCTTTTTTTCCACAGTAAATGACTTAAAATTAAGAATCAGTTATCAAAAATGTGATTTTTGTCCCAATTATAGTCTCCTAACTGATGAACTGACTAATTGTTTCAGCATTAATTTAGACAATGAGACACTGAAACTGTCCCGGCTTCTAAATATTAACGTAGACATGGATACCTAATGATCCTATTTAAATCCTCCACTACAGTAAGACAGAAAACAAGACTAGTAAGAAGGTATTTTTCTCATAATCTGCATTAAACATCCAGTTTTGATGCCACGAATCTGCAGATCCGTAGCCTTGCTGTTCAGGAATCATCAAATTCTCTTTTAATCTGATGTAAACATGATGAAGGACATGTTTAATGTTGTGAGTAATTCCCTTTAGTTTGCACACAGACTGGAAGTGCGACGTTATAAACTCTCAGAGCTGCAGTGTGTGTTTGCACATGCTGTATTTGCAACTTGTCTTTCCCTTTGAGCAGTATGTGTCTTCCATATAAGGGTGTATGTGCCTTCAAAGCCTCCCTGGATTCTGCACTATGTGTGTGTGTGTGTGTGTGTGTGTGTGTGTGTGTGTGTGTGGTTTTTAATAGACGTAGAGGAGGGCTGCACTATGCCCATGTAAGCACACCACTACAGTGGAGATTTAAAGTCAGTCTGAAGTCTCTGCGTTGGCACTCACACACTGACACGTACAGACGGAGAGAAGATATTAAACATCAGGACAGATGTCAGAGTTTGTACATCCAGTTTTAAACATCTGGAATCAGTAGTTTTAAGGCTTAAAAACCGATAACTGAATTTAGCTTTTACCTTGATGGACATTGTTAGTTTCTCTTGTTTTGCTGATACACAACAAAACCTTATACTTACGATATCTCAACTTGTTGACATTGATGTCAGAATATTACCCACGTGGCTGAAAGTGAAATTAATACTGACGCTGCAGTGGTTCCAAAAAGAGGAGCAGCTTCAGTAGTGTGGAATAAACTGTGGCATCCTGAATGTTTTACTTCTCAGACTCTTTTAGTGACTCACCGCTCAGAGGGAACTCATTCAGTGGCTCCTCTGGCAGCAGCACAGTGTCTCTCAATCTCCCTGTTTTGTTTTATCCAACCAGCAGTCCAGAAACTCAAAGATAATCAGTTTGCTATCATATGTGACGATGAAACACAGCACATATTCACATTTTAGATGCTGGAACCAGAGAATATTTGGCATTTCTGTTTGAATAATGAACAAAATGAGTTTATTTCTAGGAAATCAAAAGTCAGCTTGATTCTTTTTTTTTTTTTTCATTTCCAATATTTAATTTTTTTTAAAACCTAAAATTAAATTTATAAATTGAGGATGTACAACATGTTTTTAGAATTAATGTGTTTGTAACAGTGTTTGCTTTTTGTTTCCAGTCAGTTTTATTAAGTGTCTTTTTGTGTCGTCTGCTTTTTGTGCAGCAAATACTTAAATCGAAGATAATATTTTATCAACACAGTAAGACCCCGATCACACAGAAAGCATTTTAGCAGCTAGAGGTGCCTTTTTGTAATTGTTTTTAATGAGAATGAAGCTTTGTGCTCGCGGTTTTTGTGTTGCGACTCGCCTTATGTGTCTGCACTCCAGGCCCCCGGCATTTTTGCCTCAGCTCTCTGAACTTCTCAAGTTGAAAAAAAACTTCAACTCAGAGCGGAAAATCATCCCACATCATCTCTTTGTTCGTCATTTTTCCCCATTGTCCAATCAGATGATTTGAGTGGCGGGCCGTCTGTGATGGTCACAACAACAAGTTTACAGTTGGTAAACAATGGAGGAGAAACTGGTGGTAGTGGTTGCTGGATACCCAGAGCTATACGGCCTGACGATAGACAGCAGGTTGTCAAACTGCCCCTGAGTCATTTTAAAATATGCCTGGAAATGTCCATCATGGAGGAGAAGCTCCTGGACCAACTGGTGGTACTCCCCATGATCCAGCCTCTTTTTTAGGGTCTCATGTACCCACACAGATCTCTGTTTATCTGCTGACAGCCTTTCACCCTCAACCAGAGCTACAGACAGTACCCTCTGCCTCAACATGTCAGGAACTACACACTGATTACTGTAAAATAAATAAAATAAATAAATGGTAGATTGATGTGATCGGGGCCTTAAAGCAACCTTGACCCTTAATATCACCGTCCTGATGGTCACATGGTCAACGTTTGTCGTCACTGACTCTTTCACTTCATGTAGAGTCACTTTATTCAGTCATTTTGACTTCACTACAAAAATGTAAAAAGTTTAAAGTTGGTGAAAGTAACGTTCTTTTTCAGTGCAGGGCAGTCAGGGTGGGGACATTATGGTCTCGTATGTGCCGCTGTTTTCCCAAAAACCAAGCAGTGAGTGCCTGAAAACATTTTAATTGGCTCTGAGGTCAGTGGACGGGCTCTTTACAACTCATTATGTAACATATTTGGCTTTGTCATGTGACCCAAATTATAGTCCTGCATGTGTCGCAGCGTTGTGCTGTTGTAAAATAATAAATGAAAGGAGGGCTGGGCTGTTTCAGTTTGACCTGGCGACATTCATGTCGCTTGGATTTCTGGTTATTAAAGCTCACGTGCAGATGTTTTGCTGTACTGAACGTGTCCATCTGTCATCTTTATCTAGAGCACTCTCCATCAGCTGACCTCTGCGTTGACCTTCTCTGCCCTCTACGGTTATTTATACATAAACGGCGTGTCGACTGCTGACTCCAGCCTCAGTAAAGCCTCTTGTGCAGCTGATATGACAAACACATGTGTGCATTCAGTACATGCCACATGCATCACAAGCTGTTTGAATCTGTTGTACACATTATTAGAGTCCACATGGCCTCCAGCGAAACTAACGACTATTTTAGCCTCTTCTTTCCTGCATTGTTGAGTTTCCTGCAGGAGACGGTTTAATATTAGAAGTCAGTCACACGGCATGAGACCCGGGCTGATTAGAAATATGTTGTGGTCATGTGCTGACCCTCCAGCAGTGAGAGCCTTTTTACTGTTTGAGTCTGAGCCTGAGATGTTTTAAGGGGGAAAGGAGAAAATATACTGGGTGCTAATACAGTCTCACTGCAGTGTGTTGATAGAAGGTGTACTTTCCAAAAAAAGAAGATGCCAGGATGTTGTGTTTTATTTTCAGTGCACTTACTACGCCATCTCCTCCCTCTCTATTGTCATATATGAATGAATGAATTTTTATTATTGTGTCATGCAGTCAGTTATGTCCACAAGATATGGGTTTACAAGACACATTAAATTCAGAGCAAGCCAGGATCAGAGTCCAGCAAATACAAATTCAGACGGCATTAAAAGGAAAGAAAATGAGACAGTGCAACAAAAGCAGCATATACAATCAGATCATAAGTTCAAGTTCAAGTTCAAGAATCTTTATTATCCCCAAGGGGCGATTAGTACCGCAGCTAGTAGTTAACAATATGTCAAGACAACACACTCATCAAGTCAAAACAAGTCATTAAAAAGTGCATTTGCTGCAGGGACAAATGAATCTCTCCGTCTATTCGTCCTGCATCCCAGCAGCAGATATCTGCGGCCAGACAGAAGCAACCTGAACTGTCCATGAAGCGGGTGGTCTGGATCTGCCAGGATCAGTCTGGCCTCTTTCACCAACCTTTTACTGCGCACTCCCAACAGTGTGTTCCTGTTCTTACATTTTAAAAGTCTGAACCAGCAGACAAAGTTAAAGGGTAATAAAGACTTGATAAAACAAGAATAATAGAAGTAGAATCCACATTAAAACCACGGAGCTTCCGATAAACAATACATCTGCTGATGTAACTCGCAAAGTTAGTCCACATGGGCTTCAAAAGTCAGCCTGTCATCAAGAACAATTCCCAGGTATTTATACTGGTTTACAATTTCAACATTTACACCAGAGACGACCACGGGTAAGGTAACTGCACTTTTCTTTGTAAAATCAATAACCATCACAACCACCATAAATTTGGCAGACCAAGTTCGTGGATCACTCACATAAGTATTTATCCTGTTAATCTGAAAGAAGAGAACAAAGTAAATACTGATTAAAAGGCTTTAGCAACAAAATATGCAAACTTAAACACATTAAAATTAAACAGTCATACTAGCTTTTGTCATCTGAGCCCTAAAAAGTGTCAGGGTTTAGACGAGTCAGAGTCATTATAATTTGTGCAATATAAAAGAAAATGGGACTCACTCTGCACTTCACCGAAATCACGCAGCTCATATATTCTGTTTTCCTCCTGAATGTTGTTGAATCGTTGGATCTTAATGGCCAGAGGAAGAACACCAGCTCTCACCAGCTTCTTTAACTGTGAATCCATTTCATGCATTTTACAACTCCATCACAGAGTGAGGAAATAAGTAACACGTATTCAGAGGGATGCGTATAAAAAATTATACGAAACTAGATAGAAATTGTCATTAGTTTATCACAATTTCTGCAGTGCAAAAATGCAGTGTCATTCCAGGATTTTGCCGGCTTTTGTTGGGATTGTTTCGGCCTAAAATGCCTAATTTGAGGGCAGCTTTTCAAAAAGAATTGCAGTCCATGTTGCTCTGTTTTTAGGTGTGTTTCTTTTCACAATGAAGTTGCAGTAGCAAGTAAAAATTGCTAAAAAAAGAGCTGTTATTTTATTTTTATAATCATTAAAAATCAAAGAAAACTTGTTCCACAGAAAAATAAACACTACACTGTTGTAAGTGTGTGATTTAATGTGACCACTAACTGTGCATATTTAATCTAACTCACTGTCGTTGTCCACAGCGCCATTCTTCAGGTGTGATTTGTTGTAGAAAATAGTTTGTCTATGACGACTTTCATTTGTATTTTACCACGATCTTTGCACACGGTGCAAAACAGTTTGCCCCCACTTTCATGCAGAACATCAGGGAATCACCTTGCTTTATCTTTAGTACTAATTTTAGTTTATAAATGTGAGAAATTTGTGTCGCACATGTCTGCATCCTCAACCAGAAACAAGGAAGTGAGTTTGGTGACATTGTGTGGGTGACTGCTACGATCGGTGAGACTCACCGGAAACTAGATTGCACAGACTTCATGGGAATTGGTTTGAGGAAGCTCCAACTGTGGGACCTTTGTGCATATGATAATAAAGAAACTTCAGCTGTACATCTGTAGAAAACAAAACTTTCAGATAAGGAAGAGCTCGACTTGTGCACTCGTCCACGTGTCCTGCTGCTGTTGTCCAAACAGAGACTGTATTGTTTTAATGATCTTAGTTGACGTGTGACTTACTGTGTCATGTTTCCTTTTATTCTTCCTCTGTCTCTGTCAGGATGTGGAGAAGGAGAGAGAGCTGCGGACAGAGCTCAGCCGGGAGGAAATCAGGCAGAGGATCGAGCAGTACAACACGCTGACCAAAGACCACCTTAAAATGACTCTTGTGAGTGGAGCACGCACACACACAAACACACACTGATACACTGGCTGAGAAAATACTGTCTTTTATCTACGCTGCATCCTGAAGATACTCTGCATGCTGCTGTCATCACCATTAAACTCAAGATTGTGACCTGTATGAGAAAGTCAGATTAAGGTCATTCAGAGCTCAACTCTTGGCTGCACACGAGGGCTGGGAGATATGGACAAGAATTCATATCTAGGTATTTACAGGCTGAGTGGTGATACATGATATATATCTCGGGATTTTCTAAGAAATGGGCTACATGTTTTCAGTTGCAAGTCAAAGCTAAATTTGAGATGTCACAAGCAGTTTTATAAAAACAGACTGTAACAAAGTAAAATGCAAAGACAGGGATTTTATTCCCCTGTTTGAAAACATACAGCTGCACAACAGTTACACCTCCGAAACACTGATTGATTCACTGGTTGATTCAAAACACACATTAAACACACATTAAATACACATTAAACATGGCTTAATAGAGACAATTTCAAACACAAGTACACAAATCAGCTTCACTATAACTGGCAGCATTCACAGACAAACACTTGTCTTTATCTGGACACATTTTCCCCACAAATACAACATGCTAATGTTTTTAGCACAAGCCTATTGCATTTTACATTGTATAAATTAGCCTAGTGGCTAGCATACTTTTCCTCTACTCATATGAAGCCAGGGACAACAGCAACATTTAACAAAGATGTTACAAAATTCAGCTCCATTACAGCTCACAAGGTTCACTGACAAAACAACTGTCTTATACTAAACACGTTCTCCAAACAAGTATGCTAACGTTATTAGCACAAGCCTATGGCATTTTACATTGTATAAATTAGGCTAGCGACTAGCAGAGATTTCCTCTGCTCATATGAAGCCAGGATAAATCACACACAGACTTAAAATGCTATTTTTGTGGAGGCTTTATTGTCTTCACAATTTATTGTTTCTTATCTGTGAAATTAAAGTAAATAAAAGCTTTGTTTCCACTGAGGGAAATGGTTTCAGCTCACAGAAACAGACAGGAGGTCTGCGTCGCTGCAACGTGTAGTCACATTTCTTAGGAAGTGCATGTCAGGCTATCGCTCTAAAAAGTGTTGCTGGAGAACTTGTGAGTGAGTGAGTGGGCCAGAGCTGTGCAGAGAGTGTGAGAGAGGAGAGATGAACACTGGTATGTGTCATGTAACACAACTTGACCCTATATCAATTTAAACTGTGTTGTCTAAATTTATATCTTGCTTGAAAATATATCAATATATCGCACATAGTCATTATGACGATAACGATAGTTGGTTTTGCTGCCCCCAGATCTCTGTGACCTGTTGTATTAAACCACATTTATTACCACCAGTAACTGCAGGTGTTGCCAGATCGTCCACGACTGAAAGCTTTGATGTTGCCTTTTTAAATTGGAAGTCCTCAGAATGTTTAGAAACCTCGAAATCTGTAAACTCCATCTGCTGCGGAAGATCCTGTGATACCATCAAAACCTACAGAACAGCTGTGTGTTTACTGCTCTCTCCAAAGTCACGAACGAACTTTCTATCTCCAGTCTGTTCTGTAATCTTGTGCGTATGTTCGTGATCAAAAATCACTATTCTTCCTCTACTAAAATAACAGAATATGTTAATACTAATAACAGCTGTGAGGCTTTTAATCTCAACAGTTAAAGGTGTGCTGATGCCTTCCTCCAACTCGCAGCATTCCTCAGCAGTCACATCAGAGTGATGTGATGTTATTCCTGCTATTGTTCTCCCCCACACTGTTTCCCTTGGCAGCGTGAAAGCTGTCTGAGGTTGTATTCAACACCATGACACACTATAACTCCTTGTTAGATCCAATAAAAATGAAGGATTTTAGGCAAAGCTCAGTTTTGTATTGTCGGATATCGACCAGTTAGGAATGTTTGGGTATCTCAAGATGAACAGAACACTGTGAAAAAATTTATTTATCTTAATTTTTCAAAGGCACAACAGATAACTAAAGGCCTTCGTTGGAGAAAATATACAATATTCACTTCAGCTATGGGGTGTTATGTAGTTTTCAGCATTTTCTACACTGGTCCACTACTACTACTATACTACTAAAGGCCCAGACACAACAAACTGACCTCAGAGAACTAGTGGCGACGAAAGACCCCTGTTGCATCGCCTCACACTGCCTGTGTCTTGGCCAAAAAGTTGTACATGAACACACTGCAAAGACCACAGCCGATGGCCAACAAGCACACATGTCCTGCGCCTGAAATTCATCAGAAAAATCTGTAAAAACCAGGAAAATAACTGACAAGAAGATATTTAAGAGCTTTATTTAAACCTAAATGAGCCCAGGTGTAGTGAAAATAAATTATTGCAGTCAGCAGGAAGTGAGGTTACAGTGCAGTTATAAGTCTGAAACCTGCTGGTCAACGCCTGTTGGAGCTGATCGTATCACACTGTGAATCTGTACCCACACCCTTCTTTCTAATTCTGCCTTCTCGTCTTTCTTATCACTTCATCTGTGATGACACAAGTTTGTCTTTGTCTAGTTTCAGCTCGTATTTTTTTTTTTAAACTTCTGTTCATACTGTTCTCGTTTGTCGGCTCATGACCGTCACACAGACACATACATTTGCACGCACAGTCCTCCAGGCCCCGTATGGAGTAATGAGATTAAGATGCTGTTCCTCCGTCTGGGGCCATCTGTGCTGCAGGACACACAGGGCTTATTGGGTGAACTGGTCTCCTCTGGAAAGATCATATAGCACGTACGCTGTATACAGTACACCTGGTGATCTCGTTGTATGCTGTGAGTGATTTGTGTCTGTAGTTCACTTCAGCTTGTCTGATTTTACGGTGATTGTTTTTACATGCAACTCTGATTTTAATGCATTTTACTTACAACTATTTTTATAATTAATTAGTCCAGTCAAAAGTATTTTTCTCAAGGAAAACACTGACTGTTCTCAGATGTGAAGTCGTGCTGCTTTTCATTGTCATGTCCTAAAATCCTTGGGTTTTGGACTGTTTTAACACGTCAACGTGGGCTGTTAATCACCATGTTTTCTGTCACTTTATGGACAAAACAGTTCATCTATTGATCGAGAAGCTAGGGGTTGGCAATATAACCATGATGAACGATATATCAATATATTTTCATTTTCAAGATATAAATTTAGACAAAACCATTTATATCGATATAGGGTCAAGTTCTACATGACGTATACCAGTGTGCATCTCTCCTCTCTCTCACTCTCCGCCCTATCTCACTCACTCACAAGTTCTCCAGCAACACTTTTTAGAGCTGTACCCTGACGTGCACCTCCCCAGAAATGTAACTACACGTCCTCCTGTCTGTTTCTGTAAGCTGAAACCATTTCCCTCAGTGGAAACAAAGCTTTAATTTACTTTAATTTCACAGATAAGAAACAATAAATTGTGAACAATAAAGCCTCCACAAAAACAGCATTTTAAGTCTTGTGTGTGATTTATCCTGGTTTCATAAGAGCAGCCGCTAGTCACTACGCTAATTTATACAATGTAAAATACTATAGGCTTGTGCTAATAACATTAGCATGTTGTATTTGTTTGGAAAACGTGTTTAGTACAAGACAGTTGTTTTGTCAGTGAACCTTAATAAACAACAAGTGGTGAACACATTATGACATAGCACTGTAACTCTCTGTCTCTCTATTCTCTGTCTCTCAGGGTTCTACTGGTGTGTATACTGGTTTCATCAAGGTCCAGATGGATCTGAGGAGGCCCGTGACGGTGCGGGGGGGTCAGAGAGGAGCAGGAGGAGCCCTGATGCAGGAGGCCTTCTATCTGCCCAGAGGAGTCACCAACACCCTCCACATCAGCTCCAATAACACAGTCAGACAGGTGGCTAACACACACACACACACACACACACACACACACACGTCAACACAACTTAATTAGGATCTGATGACAAACGGGTTGAGGTCAGGACTCAGCAGGAGCCAGCTGATGTTGAGGTTTTATTAAAAACTCAATTAGCTTCAGTAAGTTTCTGTTTTCTGACATGTTGATTAACTGACTCAGTACATCAGTGTACCTCATACACAGAATATATTGCTTCTGACTTACTTAACTTGCATCTATTTAAAGCATTTAACATAATTTTGTCTGTATGTATCCAAAGTAAAAGGCAAGGGGCAAATATTAACATGTAGTATCTCTCAAACATTAAGGCAATCCAAAGGGCTTTCTTTAAGGCAGAAAAAAACACTTTAAAACAATATATAAAAACACAATAAAGGGCAAAATAAAATACTTCACTACTTCACTATAACTGGCAGCATTCACAGACAAACACTTGTCTTTATCTGGACACATTTTCCCCACAAATACAACATGCTAATGTTATTAGCACAAGCCTATGGCATTTTACATTGTATAAATTAGCCTAGTGGCTAGTGGAGATTTCTTTTTCATATGAAGCCAGGGACACCAGCAACATTTAACAAAGGTAACGTTACAAAATTCAGCTCCATTACAGCTCACAAGGTTCACTGACAAAACAACTGTCTTATACTAAACATGTTTTCCAAACAAATATAACATGCTAAAGTTATTAGCACAAGCCTATGGCATTTTACATTGTATAAATTAGCCTAGTGACGAGCAGAGATTTCCTCTGCTCATATGAAGCCAGGATAAATCACATACAAGACTTAAAATGCTATTTTTGTGGAGGCTTTATTGTCTTAAAAATTTATTGTTTCTTATGTGTGAAATTAAAGTAAATAAAAGCTTTGTTTCCACTGAGGGAAATGGTTTCAGCTTACAGAAACAGACAGGAGGTCTGTTTAATTAAACTTCTAACACTGAAAAATAAAGAAGAGTGTGACCTTTTTCGAGCCCTGCCCACTTCAAACCAGTCAGAAACGCACAAACAAAAACACAAATACAGAAACCTCTCATGTGAGGTAACAAAAATATAATTAAAGTAGCGTGTTCATGTAGGATCCCGTCACTCAGAGTGAGATGCTGACTGAGGAATTATGTTTTCAGGTGCTTGAAATGATTATTTGTTTAAGTTAACGGTAACATTACCCCTCAGCCTCCATCAGAGCACAAAAGAGACAAAGAACCTCAAAATTTGTACAGCTTGTTCAACCAGATTCAGGGTTTAACTGTCACTGAGCTCATTATTGACACAATAACGTCATTAGTGTTTTGATATTTGAGTGTTTCATTCTTGTGTGTCTGTGTGTGTTCAGGTGATCGTCGCCCTGCTGACGAAGTTCACAGTCGCAGACAACCCGGCCAAATACGCCTTGTACAAGCGCTACCGCAGGGAGGAGCAGGGTAAGACTGAAGCCTGCTGACTCTGTGTGTGTGAGTGTGTGTGTGAGACAGTGAACGCGACAGCGCTGGAGACAGTGTTTCATGCCACTCATGCCAAGCTCAGTATCAGATGCTTTGGCACTGACATGGTGTCGACGATCTGTGTGTATTAGTTTGTGTGTGTGTGTGTGTGTGAAGGGCGTGTGAGTGTGTATTTCTGAATGCCTCGCCCTCTTGTTGGGCTCTTCCCACTATCAACAGCTCCCCAGGAATACTCACACATGTATATATAAATACACACACACTCTATGAATCAACAGCTGTTGCAGGGTAGCTGAGTTTCAAATATTATCTTTAGCACCTCCAAGAAAGGAGAGAGACGGCATTTATGGGCTGTATACTATAAAACAAGGCCTTGAGATTTTATTAAATTTGTCTGACTTGTTTTTATGTGTTGTTTGAAGTCTGTAAAAAAATGTCCTCAAACCTTTAATAGAGATTTTGTGTGATCCCCCCATCGAAGGGTTCACGTCACTGCTGTCACATAAGCTCCTGCTCTGTGTCTTTACCTCATTACTGGGGACCTACAGTGAAACACAGGCAGCTAATAAAAGACGTGTCTAGACAAACAGGCTGATGGCAGATGTGGACTTCATATGTACACGAGGTCATATATAAACCTCCAGACAATAGCTTTTATTCAAGTCATTAAAAGTGTCGGCTGAACTGTGGTGTAGAAACGTAGGCATATCTGTGACCTTCAAGGATAAAACTAACTGACTCCAGTTGAGGTCGGACGTCTGCCTGAAGGAAGATAAACTCTGTGTTTGTTCTAAAACTGGTTTGAGATAACTGTTACCTGCAACTGTGGCTTTGGTCTCTTAAAGGAGCAGTTTAATTCACACGAAAACCAACGTGTGAAATGTAAAGTAATGTAAGTAAAGTAGTTTTACAGGGAGGGTTACGTACTGGACTATTTCCTGGGTCAGGTGGTTGTACTTCCTGGAGTGTGACATGTCAGTTACTGAGCTTTAAAGGAGCATTAGGACGCATTCACACTGGGGCTATTTGGTCCACTTTAAACGAACCCTGGTTTAGCTTCCACGGATAGTTTGGTTCGTTTGGAGTGGTGTTAACGCTCATTTGACCTCTGGTGCAGACCAAACGAGCGAACCCTGGTCCGCTTGAAAACTGGGGGTCTCGGTTCACTTGCAAATGAACCCTGGTGCGGTTTGCTTACAGTGGGAAATGCAACCGGACTATCCAGCGAAACAAAGAGAGGAAGTGACGTAGAGCGCAGTGCATACGTATGATTTATGGACATATATGTGATCCGCAAACTTTTAAATCCTTGCAATACCTCGCTCGGCGTCTGTTTAACCACAGCAGCACGTCGTAGTCTCTCGCTCTCCGCCGTCTTTTTCGGTACTGCTGCATTCGTCTCATGTACAGAGCAACATGCTGGGTAGGGAATGGAAGGGGATGGATTTCCGTTGGCGGCCCTGATGAGCTGGGTTTTCTTCTTCCTCATGCTTTTTTTCTTCCTGGTCAGTGGTCGCTTCAGGCAATACCGCCCCCAGACCAGCAGCTGTTGTAACTGCGTGACGTTGTCCAGGTGGCTCGGTCCGCATTCCCCGCCCAATTGAACCGAGTCCCCCGGACTATCCTGGTGTGAATGCGCTCACCTTTTAACAGAGCCAAGCTAGCCGTTCCCCTCTGTTACCAGTGTTTATGCTAAGCTAAAGCAGCTGCTGGCTGTAGCTTCATATTCAACAGAGTGGTACTGCAGCCCAGTCTCACTCCCAGCTCATCAAACACTGATGCTTGATCAGTGGCTGTGACCACCAGATACCAACACACAGAGGCACGCTTATTCATCGACTATCTCTTTCAAATTTACTTCGTCCTGCTCTGCTCCATCTCTGTGTCACTCTTTTATTTGATGGTCATTTAAAGCTTCTTTATATGAACATGTAAAGTAGTTTCGTAGGCTGCATTTCGATGTGCATTTATCAAATTTTCTTGATTTAAATTTGATATACTTTTGTTTAATTAATTATTTATGTCGTCATTACATATAATAAATTAATTTCCAGTGAAACACTGAGCTGTCTGTGCAGTAGAAAGATGGAAATACTTTTGATATTGTCGCTACATGACCAGAGGAAACAGAGGAAACAGACTGTGGCATTCGCTTTTTCAATCTAGAGGTAGAAAACCTACAACTACCAGAATACACAGCCCCACACCGGACCAATAAACGCTCCCGCTGGTGGGTGAGGTAACGCGAGCTTGGCTGTTTTGACACAGGAGACAATATGGTGGCTGGCTGGTAACAAACAATCTTAAATTACAGTTAAACAGGAAGATAAAATATGTTTCTGAAAACATGTTAGGCGAGAATCTTGGTCGGGTCTCTCTTGTGCTGCTTCTGTACTCCTTGTAACCGTGGCGATGGGTGTACAAATATACAGAGTACAATCTGTAGTTCAGCCCAAGAGTCGTCCAGTGATTTGAGCTGGGAGATCTGGACGCTGGTAAGATGGAGGGAAGTTTACCACAGTTAATCCCTACATTATTATGATACAGAGCTGCTTGAAAATCAGCAAAGTATCCCTTTAATAACACTGCATCAGGACGTTTTAAAGCTCATGTTGGGCCTTTTTGCCCAGTGAGGAGAGACAGGAAATATGAGGAGAGGGGGGAAAGACATGCAGTAAAACTCCAGGGAGACGTTTGAATCTTTATCACAACTCTTTCATTAACAAATTTAAAATCTGCTCGCCAAAAATGATGATCTAAGAGAAGAATATTGGCCAATCTTATCACTGAATCAGCCCTAAAGACCGCTGCTCTCTGTGCTGCAACATCAGTTCAGTCTAACAAGGATCTCCCTCTCTGTTTTTGTAAATTACTGTGGTCGTTAATGTGCCGCGCCCATCCTTTCATCCTCTGCCATGCCTGTTTATATGCACACACACACACACACACACACACACACACACACTGCAAAATGCAACTGCAGCGACCGCAGTGGTGCCTGCATCCATGTGGCTTGAAGGACCGCACATACTTTACTGCCTAAATTAATCCCTGTGTGTGTGTGTGTGTTTTGCAGTGTACGTGTGTAAGCTGGCGGATGGCGAGCAGCCGTTGTTTCTTCGTCTGGTGGCAGGACCCGACCCCGACACGCTCAGCTTCGTACTGAGAGAACAACAGACTGGAGAAGTCATGGTAACACCACACCTCCATCCTCCATCTACCTCTCTGTCCTCTGAAATGATTTCCAGCTCAATATTCATTCCTGTTAATCGCTCTTTCGGCTCCTCCTCGGCTGCGCTTGCTTCATCCTGCGTCCTTCTCCTCTTCCTCATCCTTCTCTTCTTTTCTTTCCATGACCTAAAGTCTCTAATCTCTCGTTCCTCCTCCTGTTTCTGCTTATCTTTGTTCCTCCTTTTACTCCTTCTCTGCTCCTTTTTATGGAAGCTCCTTTCTGCCAGGAAAAGGTAGAAAGACATGAAAGGTCAGGATGAAATAGAAAAGATGGATGATAAACCGTGTTTGACGAAAACATGTAAAATAAGAAGTCAAAATTGTACCTTGACGTTTTATAATTTTGACACAGTAGATCAAAATTTTGATGTATTACCTCATTATTTTGTTGCTGTCAACGAGTCAAATTTTTCTAGTCGACCAAAAGTTAGTCGACTAAAAAAACTTTGTTTGTTTGCTCCTCTCCTCAGTGGGATGCGTTCTCCATCCCCGAGCTGCGCAACTTCCTGCGGATCCTCGACAAGGAAGAGGATGAGCAGAAGGAGGCGGTGATTCGCCGCTATGAGGCCTACCGCCAGAGACTGCAGGAGGCGCTGAGGGAGGTCAGAGGGCCCTCTTAGAGGATTAACCCCCAGCATACAGGACTACTGCCCCCTATAGGGACAGAGGAGGGGATTTTGGTTTTCTCCGCAGAGAAGAAAACTAGTGTAAATTTTGGCGAAGAGAGGGATGTGAACGCAGAGTGAGAAGAGAGGACCCAGCGCCTGGAAGAAGGGATGAAACAGACAGAAGGAGGGAGGATATAAATGGAGGGACAGCAAGCGAAGGATGAACGGACAAAATCCGGATGCTGGAGTTTGATTGATTCCGGATGAAAGACTTCAAACTGCTGCCTGCTCACACCAAAGATTCACTTCATCGTGCCATATTCATTCATCTTCTCTCCTCCTCTTCATCCATCCCTCTCCTCTTCCTCTTCCTCTTCTCTCTCTGTCCTGCTGTCACATAATTTATCTGATTCCTCTTTTTCCCTCTTTTCTCCTTTTAAACTTGTGAAAGACTCAAGGCCATATGTTGAGTTAGAGCTTTATTTAATTTTGTTTGTTTTAAAGGTCTGTACATATTTTTTTTTCTTAATTTATATGGGTGAAGCTTTTTATCGTTTTATTTTGTTTTCTTGAAACAACAAAAGTCTTATTTTAGTTTATTGTACAGAGGCGGAGCACCAACCTGGTTGTTGACACAGACACGGAGAATAGTTTATCCAGACCGCTACTAGAGGTAAACACACAACATGAGCATCAGCTGTAGCTGCAAAGACATGACGGAAAATACCAGATCATTTAGGGCAGTGGTTCCCAACTGGTGCAGCCACAGGGTCCAGATTTCTCCTGAGTCATGAGTTCAAGGTCCACACAGTTTAATATGTTCAGCGTCATACTTGCATTTGGCAATGTCGCTGCGCTAGTTGGCTGTCTCTGTGAAGTAGCTGTGTGTTAGTCACTCACTCTACAGCAGGAAACAGCACTTCAAAATAAAAGCTCTGTGCTGGAAATTCACTGTACTCTAAAATAAAGTGTCATTTACAAACTTGACACGTTCGCTAGTCACTTGCGGTCCATTCAGAATGGACCCTCGACCCACTTTTGGACCACGACCCACCAGTTGGGAACCACTGGTTTAGAGAACATTCGGGGAGTACCGTAAAGACGTCGTCATCAGTGTTGCATTTTGCTTGAATTAGTTGAGAAATATTTCTGAAGTGAGAAGGGAACACGCAGGTACGGAGTCTCAAGTGTGCCAAAAGAAAAATGTGATGCTCTGTGTTTTATCATATTTTTTTAATATTATTTTACTTAACATTTATTGTGCTTTATGGAATATAAAGGTGGAAAAATTAACAATAAATTAAGGAGACAAGACAACGAGGGGCAACATGTAAAATATAAGTCGTCATCAGATCTGCACCATTTGCTTGGTACTAGTAAAACACGTTAATGATGTTTCTTTGTTCCCTTTAAAGTGAATTAATTTTTAATTAATTAAATTTGACATTAAAAATCAGCAATGTTAAAAAGCCCCTTAGAAAAAAAAATTTAATATTCTATTTCTGAATGTGCCCACCTTTTTCACATGAGTAATTTGTCTCCTGCTGTAACATTTAAAATGTTAATTGAATGTGCAAACTCATTAGTAAACAAAAAACAAACAAAAAAATTCAATTTTTAAATCAATGTAGCAATTACACTATACATTTTTTTAAATAGATTTATTAATTGGCATATTATGTTTTTGTTTTTTTTTTGTATTATTTTGGGGTTGTTTTTTTTCCTTGACAATCTGTTTGTCAGTATTTTTCTGGGATACATTTTTGCCATTACGTATCTTAAAAGCAAATAAGCAGCAAAACTCATATTTCTATAATTTTATTTTATAACTTATATCTCCTGTAATGTGTAAAAAAGAAAGAAAACTTAAAAATATTTTTATTTACATATTTTGTGTTTAATGCAAAAATTTCTTGCAAATGTAATTAAACAATAATAGCTTTTTAGATATTTTATTATTATCATTATCATCATTATCATTATTATTATTGGCACACTTCAGACTCCATACAGTGTTTCCACTTGAACCTAATGATGTAGACGAACGTAAAGAGGAATAAAAGGAGGTGAATTTCAGGTTTAATGTGACTGAAAACAGACGTGAGCTCTGCTGCCACGTGATTCAAGAGGGAGAGTTTCTGAATAACAGAGTCAAATAGAAGCTTGTGAGCACAGGAAGGAATTCAGTTTTGGTTGTTCGGTTTGTTTTGGCGAGTGAACTGATGGATTTAAAGCCTGATGTAGTTTGGATAGACCCCTGACCTTTGACCCCGTGTGGCCAGAGGAGGGAGGAGTGACTGATTTCTGGAAGTTGACTGAACAGTTTAGAGGAAGTAGACAAGAAACACTAGATGGAGGAAGACAGAAAAAACACAGAAAGACAGGGAAAAGATTGTCATGTGACCGTAACGCTGAGGGATAACGATGGAAAGTTTCCCTCAGACGAGTCACCGTGATTAACTGCGAGTTTGTTTTATGTGTTAATGAACGCTCCTGTAATCCACAGCTGAGAGAGGGAGGTCTGTGAGTGCTGATAGCTGCAGAGAACAGGGGAGGAAACATGGCTGCATTGTGCTGTGTTTTGCTGCTCTTATCTCAAGCTAAAACCTGCAGCCTTGACCTCCTTGTCAGCTGCGATTCGGCTTTGTTTGTGGTGGATAAACGGGAAGAATTACTGTAGAAGGAACAAATGAAATGACGATGGCATAAAGTGAGGATGCAAAGACAAAATTATTGACAGATGAAAATCAGCAAGTGCAAAAGAAGGTACAAAAATGGAGGCGTTTTTGTGCAGTTATAGTTCACGAAAGGTTTTGCAAGTAAATAGCTGCCTTAATAATGTATGCAATGGCGTATTTAGCATATGCAACTTATTGTGTTTGGCATAGAGACCAAAGAGGCTTGTTTTTGATGTAGTTTTGTAGAAAAATGGCAAATGTTTTGTTGCTTTTTGACTCAGCAGCTGTTCAGATATTTGAGGAAACAACAGACAAAGACAATCATGTGGACAAACAAAACAAATCAGATTATTCAAATTAACCACAAGTCATTAAACTAAAGATGTTTCTTTGTCTGAGCTGCAGGTACTGAATGATGTCAAACTGACTGACTGTTGTACAATAACGCCCCCTAGTGGATAAAGACTATTCTCAGCTGTTCTCACCCTCCTGTGTCAAACTATCTTACAGATATTTTTCTTTTTTGTGTTATAACCAAAGATATTTTTGTGGTGTTGCCTGGAGCAAATATATATTAGAGGCCTCTCCCGACTGGAGGGAAACATATATAGTTTAGAGTTTTATTTAAAGGGGTTTTAACCCTCGTTTATTCTGCTATCAAACACTGGGTTAATGCTGTGGAAGCGACATTTAAGAAAAGGTCAGACGGATTTGAATCTTACAAGCAACTGAATATGTAACAGCAACATATCCAAAGCTATGTGACTCCAGGGGCATTTAGGAGTCAGGGAGGGTCTAACGGAAGATGTGTTGCATTGTGGGAATTGCAGGATCCAGTATGTTTGGTCTACAGACTTAAAGTCAGGACATCTCAATCTCTACTGTATCGATTACTTATTGAATCAGTCTCTCAGACTCTCCAAACTTTGTGGAAGTGCAATAATAAATAACTGGAGCACCCCTGAATACTTAACGTTGACATTTAAATACCACTGAATTAAATATTTAACACCTTTTTTGGACATTTTGTGGTTTTAATTCCCCTCTTGGAATTTCCCAATAAGTAATTTGAAGCTTAAAATTTAGGATTCATAAATTCAGATAGTAAATTTGAGTGTAAAAGAACAATTTAAAAGCACTATACTCAAGTTGCTCAACTTTTATTGGTCGTTTTTTGGATCTAAAAATTAAAGTCAAGTCATAAAATCAAGGTAGCTCAAACTGGTGAAATACAGACACCAAAATTCATTATGTAAATTTCAAATAAAAAAATTTAGGCTTTCAAAAATTTACAAAACTTGAAATAAAACCACTAAATGTTTGAAATAATTCAAATTTTAAAACATTATACTCCAGTTGCTCAACTTTAATTTGTTTTTTTTTTATCTAAAAATTAAAGTCAAGTTGAAAAATCAAGTTAGCTCACACTGGTAAAATTAAGACGGCAAAATTCATGATAAAGATTTCAAATTATGAAAAATGTAGGTTACCAAAAATTTTCATAATTTGAAATAAAACCACTGAATTTAAATAATTCACATAAAATCAGGTATTCAGTTGCTTGTGAATTTCAGAACTATTTTGGCCTTTTTTTGCTTCCATATATATAATTTAACATGATACGAAAGTCTGCGTGGAAATAGTTAATAAATCTTAAAGCCATGTTGTTGTTGTTGTTTGTGTATCTGATAAACAACCCTAGCTGTTAAAACACATCATTACCAGACTGGTCGTATCAATTAATTTTGGGCACTTTAACTTTGAATTCAGGGAAGACGGGTTTTTGATTTTCTTTTTTTTTTTTGTTCTCCCGCCATCACACTCTGTACTTAAACATGTAACACACTATACTCTTATTTTGAAAGATCTCATAAAGCTCCACTCATAATTATGTTTTTCTTTTCTTTTTTTTAAACAAATGGAAGTACAGTGTGACAGAAGTTATTTTAAGCTCTTTTTTTTTTTGGTCTCAACGAGCTTCCGTATGATTAGCTGTAGACTGTGAAACGTTTGGTTGAATCTCGCATGTGTTCCTGTTTGTCTCTTTGTATACGTACACACACTACTGGGCTGTTCAACATTAAAGCATGCGTTACCGTAGATCAAACCGGCGCTCAGACGGCATTTGGAAATACATTTTAAGAGTGAAAATGTTTTTCAAACGCCGTCAGATCTGCTGGTGATTTAAATTAGGCTTGTTGATCAGTGTATGTATTATGAGAAGCTTTTGGGCCAGTAGTGTTACTGATGAAGAGCTGATATACGATATATTCAGAGATCTTGTGTTAAGGCTGTTTAATCACAACTAGAGTCGCAGAGCGTGCAAACGAAACTTTAAGCTTTGAAGGTCATTTTGGACCGTTAGACGTAGCAGTTTGACAAATATCTCCAAGTACTCAGAGAGTTTATTGTCTCTAGTTTTTCTCCAGTCGTCATGTTGCACCATGTAATGCTGATTGTTCGCTCCATAAACTGCCCGAGCAAAATTTAACTGGTGTTTACCGGCCTCCCAATTTTCCTGGTTTTTAACTGTCATGGTGCTACTTACCAGGGCTGTTAATTGATTTAAATATTTAATCACGATTAATGAAAGGATTAATTAGTGAAAGTCGGTGTTTGTTGGACCCAACCACCACTCCCGCCCCTGTCCGACTTTTGCCGCCTTAACTTTCGCCCTTGTCTCGCCACATTTCCCCCTGACACCACCAGGTGTTGCTAAACTGTAACGGCAACCAGCTGCAAATGATGCTGACATTAAAGGACACCTTTTTTCGTTGGTATCTGACGCAGCAAGTCAAAAAAAAATTGTGGCGTTAAAAGGAGTTTGCGTTAACTCGCCATTAACACGTTAAATTTGATGGTCCTTCTGCTTACTTTATTTTTCCAGAGCTTTCAGTGACACGATTTCTTCGACAAATTGGCTGAACTGTATCACAGCAACACATCCTACATGAAATTTAGAGATATATCAGTCTGATTTTATGGAGTCCTGAGGGTGCCCCAAAACTTGTAATTGAAAAATTGAAAATCATCATCACACTGTTGATAAATATAAACAGTTGAACACATCTGCATTATGTGGTGTAAAATGACAGTTTGAATTATACTTGATACAAAAATATTTATTTACTTTTTTGTGGTTTTTAAAAATTGCACAAAGTCTTAGCTACTAAATTAAGTTAATTCTCAGCAGCTGTTCTGGAGCTTTTGATCATTTTACATGAACTTCGTCGGCTTTGTCAGAGCTTTAAGAAGTGTACAGTTCCATCTTGTCTGAGCACGTTCACAGACTTTTCATCCACACTATCTCAAAAGCTTCGGTTCAAAGTTTATTCTTAATGGCGGAAATTAAAAAAACAAACGTGTGCTGCGATCATTGATGTGATTGAAAGCTCCAGAACAGCTGCTAAATGGTCCTTGTTTCCTCCACAGCACCTGAATTAGACGTCTGACCTGTTAGATTAAATTTCAGAGCAGTTTTTCGGCTCTTATGATCTTTGCTTCCGTGCGATCTGTGTCTAGTTTGAACATCCTGGAACTGTTAAATGCTAAAGATCTGTGTGTAGCTCTTCTGCCATTTATTGATTTTATTTTGTCGACCACAGAGAACAGATCAGGTTTATCTCACATGACGAGTCTCGAAAACACAAACTCTGTTTTAACCTTGAGGAAAATGAAGGTCATGTTTTCAGATCTGAGCTGCAAAATCCAAAACTGTTGTCGCCTGTAGAGTCAAAGAAAAGATAAAAATCAGATCATTTATAAAGATAAATCCTCTTATTTAAATTCACCAATCTGTCCCCTCAGATGGAAGTCAATAGACGCCATATTTTTTGAAAATGTAATTAAATTTTGGCCTTTGAGCTCGATCTGAAAGCTCGGACCTCGGCAGTGCCTTTCTACAGTCTGACAGAAAAACAAAGCTGCAGGAGAAACAGAGGGTTTCATCACATGTTGCTTTCATTCGCAGCTCTCTCTCTGCAGGCGACCAGCTCACTGACGCAGGTTTATTTTTGTCGGTATCTTGTGGTTTCTCTTTGAATCGTTACCAAACGTGGCCTTTCCTTCAGACGAGGCGGGCTGCATCTATTAAAGGTGAAATTAAAACAAAGAGTGTGTTTTCGTGTTTGTTTCATTGCAGATGTTGAAGCTGTTGTTTTGTTTTGTTCTTATTTTGATTTGTGATGTCACTGCCCTTCGGATTTTTCACCCTTTCTGTAGTTCAATTAAGATGCTGTAAATAAGATTATTTAAATATATTTGACAAGAGATGAAAGATTAGTCTGTTAATTTATCACTAGATTGAAACAAAAATTAATTACTTGTCTTAAAAAAGTAATTTTTTAAGCAAAATTTTCAAAAATTCTTATATGACAACATCACATTTTGGGTTTACAGGACCCTCTACTTCATTCCTCTTAACTCAGACCTGTTGTCCTCGTTCGTGGACACTTTTTCTGCCATCTAGTGGTAGTAAGAGCACAATACACTAATCCATGTAAAAACAAGATGGCTGCCATCTCTGCCAAGTCAGTCTGCAGCTGATCCTGACACAAAAGTGGACAAGGTCCAAAACCTGATCACATTTATGGTTGGAACTTGTTTATTTATTATCAGTAATGTTTGTAGTTTGATATGGCAACAAATTTGACCAATTTTAGCGACAGTAACAAGCTGAGACACTGTTAATGAGGAAGTCCTCGTTCGAGGACATTGGGACTTTATTATTGTTGAGAGTGTTTAGTTTTTTATCCTTATCAGGTCTACTGATCCCAAATAGCTGGGAGAAAATTACAATACATACCAAAGTTCAGGTCTCAGGAGGATATATGAGGATTTGATATTTTTCTTTTTTTTTTATACAATTTTAAATTTAATATCTTTGGGTTTAAAACACTTGGTCAAACAGAAGATTTAACCTTTCTCTCGAGGAATATTCTGGTGGGCATTTTTCCAATTTCTGACATTTTATAGAAATTTTATAAACAATCAGCAGGTTAATGGAGCTTCTTTATGAATCAACATATTTTTTTAAAAATTACTAAATATACAGATAAACACAACAAGAGCTAACTTTTCAAATCAAATCAGATTTTTTTTTTTTTTTTGTATTTTACGCTTGTAAAAAAAATCCAACCAGCCCCTGTACCCTTAATAGTATGGAGACTCTAATGTGCCGTAAGGTGATTTTTTTTGTTTGTTTTTTTGTATGTTGTGCATTCAAGTTGATTGCCTTGTTCTGACAAATAATAATAATAATAATGATTAACTTGTCAATCAATCAATAATATTTTTAAATCACCTTTTGGGGCTCCGTAGCTCTCACATTATCTTCTTTGTGCTCTTTCAAACTCTTAAAGGTCCAGTGTGTAGGATTCAGGGGGATATATTGGCAGACATAATATAATAAGTGTGTTTTCTTCAGTGTATAATCAGCTGAAAGTAAGAGATATGTTTTTGTTACCTTAGAATGACCCGTTTATATCTACATAGGGAGCGGGTCCTCATTCAGAGGTCACCATGTTGTGCCGCCATGTTTCTACAGTAGCCTACAATGGACAAACCAAACACTGGCTCTAGACAGGGCCATTTGCGATTTTCACAGTAGTTAGCAACCCCTTAGCGACGAGTGTCGGAAAAACACAAATGTTTTTAATGTGAAACTGCTTCATTCAGTGTTTTAAACCAGCTTAAATCACCTGTGTGTTTGTGTTGGAGAGGAGGAGACCTCTGTGGATAAGTTGGCTCCTAGTAATAATCTCCTGAACAATGAACACTGAAGGAATTCTGACCAGGAGAAGCTTAAGCCGGTTGTAATCTGCAGTCGTCACCACTAGATGCCACTAAATCCCCCTAAAATCTGACACACTGAACCTTTAACATCAAACAGTGAGCTTAAAATGAATGGTTCAATATTCTGAGAACTGAAAAAGCTTCTTCGCTGTCTTGCAGAGATTCAATGAGAAGATTGAAACCACTGTTTTATCTGAATATATGAAGCTACAGTCAGGAAACAGCGTAGCTTAGCATGAAGCAGCTATCTGGGCTCAGTCAGCAGCAGTGGAGCCAACAGACTCTTGATTCAGAGCTGATGGTGTTACTTGTTGTGTTGAAGCAGCTCAGAGATGTTGCGTCGCAGCGCTGTAGCTGTCGGTGTTTTGGCAGGACTGCAGTGTGGTGCAGAGGCAGCACCTCCTCCTCTTGTCCTCTGTTTGACCCCAACTCAAATAACCTCACACACCAAGAAGTGGGAAGCCCCCTCCTCCTCCTCCTCTGCTGTCTCACACACAAACACTAAACTCTGTCATGTGTGAAGCTGCAGGAGTGAGCCTGTCGCTGCTGCCTTCAAAATAAAAGCTCAGAATACCTCACGTTAGGCTCACACCTCAAGTTTGTGGAAGTAAGCAGACACATTTGAGAAAAGAAACTCTGAATTATGAACTGAAGTATGCTCAGGAAACAAAAACGCCCTGAGGCAGGGGTTACAGTCATTTGTTTCTTAATGCAATATATTAATTGATTGCACTTTTTTAGGGAATATGCACCAGTAAAGCACAACATCTACAGAGGTGAGTTCTGTATCATCACAACATATTGTCGTCCTGTCAAAAGGTGGGGAGGGGGAAAAAAAAAAAAAAAATTAACACCAGGGTTTTCTGAAGTGTTATATAGCGCTACGACTGAAAAAAATAAGTACACAATGAAGTCATTTTATTTTTTCAATTCAGTGTCTTTATTGGCATGAGTGTAACAAAGACTATATTGTCAGAGCAAGTTAATTAGATTTTTTTTAAAAGTACAATTAATAAAGACTAGAAAATAACAGGATTAAATAAATAAATAATAAAAAAAGTAAAATTATTAAAGACTAGAAAATAACAGGATTAAAAAATAAATAAATTAAAAATTAAAAAAGTACAATTAATAAAGATTAGAAAATAGAAGGATTAAATAAATAAATAAATAAATAAATAAAGTACAATTAATAAAGACTAGAAAATAAATAAATAATTTTTTTTTAAAGTACAATTAATAAAGATGAGAAAATAGAAGGATTAAATAAATAAATAAATAATAAAAAAAAGTACAATTATTAAAGACTAGAAAATAACAGGATTAAAAAATAATAATAAATAAATAAATAAAAAAGTACAATTATTAAAAACTAGAAAATAGCAGGATAAAAAAATAAATAAAAATTAAAAAAAACTACAATTAATAAAGACTAGAAAATAACAGGATTAAAATAATAATAAATAAATAATTTAAAAAGTACAATTAATAAAGAATAGGAAATTCCAGGATTAAAAAAATAAATTATATTAAATTAAAAATAAATATTAAAAAGTACTATTAACAAAGACTAGAATGTAGCAGTGATAAATTTTTTTTTAAAGTTTAACACCAGGGTTTTCTGCAGTGTTTTACAGCACTAACACTGAAAAAAATAAGTACATGACGAAGTCTTTTTTTTCCAGTTCAGTGTCTTTATTGGCAACAAAGACTATATTGTTAAAACATCAAGAAATAATAAGATTAAAAATAAAAATTTAAAAAGTACAATTAATAAAGACTAGAAAATAGCAGGAAAATATATTTAAAGAGTGTGTTTGTTATGTCGGCAATCATCTACTGACTAACTGTGTGTGTGTGTGTGTATGAACGGATGGATGTCTTTATGATAGACGCACAAATGGACCGGAAACGTGTACCTCTGCACTTTTATTTTGAAGGTCCTCACCGGATGCTCCTGTACATACTGTGCTGTATTTGCTCTGTGACACGCTCATTCAGTCAGACCTGTTTGATCCAGCAGGAGGAAGAGACGCTGACTCAAAACTCAACTATGTAAGTTTGACACTTTAATCGTTTTAAACTCAAACACAATAAAGTGAACAGCAGGAGCATGAAGTTTCTTCCGGCTTCACCAAACTACCTTCAAAAATCTGCTAATTGTTGTTTAAACGCAGCGACGTCGTATTAAAACTTAATTAAAGATATTGTTTTGAACCGTTAGAGGCCAGACTTGTTTTCGGCTTGAATCAAATGCATCGAGCGGCTTTTATTTTAATAAATTAAACGTTTGCAGCCGGTTCAGGTGTAAATCATCGCAGCTGTGGGCGGGAGAGCATTGAGTTTAATTTGATTAAAACTGAGTCCTGCTCTCTGATAAGTGACTGAACCACCTAAAGATATGTATAAAACAAAAGAATAAAAAAAATTATTTATAATATATGTTTGTTTAAAAGACAAAATGAAACTTGGCTTAATGCAAGGTGCCAGATCCCATGTTAAAAAAGCTAATTTTGTGTTAATAATGGATCCACACGGGAAAGTGTTGATCCACTGCAGAGTTTTGTGATCTCGTCTTGACAACACAGTGGTCGCCTTTAATTCGGCTCATAAAGCAACATCAGTTTAAATAAATTTTATCTGACATTGCACATGTATTATGTTGTCCTCTGTCCTCCTCCTTCTCCACCAGCAGTCAGCACTTTAACCTCTCTAACCCTGCTGAGCCACCACACCTAACTTTGACTTCTAGTCAACATCCCATAGTTTCCAAAGACACCAGATGTGTCAGGGTGAATTATGCAACCAGCTCAGTTGGTCATAACACTTCTGCTGAGCGCTTGGCAACAAGTGGGGGAAACAATGGAGATGTAAACTAGCATGCAAACTGCTGCAGGAGTTCCTCACCCAGTGCCCTCTGGGATTTCTCCTATTTCCTGGCTGCTCCTCGTCATTAGTTATTTCTTTTTACTTCTGATAGGAGGAACCAAAATCCCAGAGAAATCCTTTAACATTTAAAGGAAGTGTGTAACCAACATGTGATACATGTTATAGATCCTGTGTGAGACATGTTGTATGTGTCAAGGTTCACTTCACTAAGTGTGACACAACACTGTTGACTGATTAACTGCAAAGACAGCAGAATCCTGTCAACACCATCTAAATTTATTTAAAATGAGGTGAAAAGAGGTCGTTTCAAGTTTTCTTTTGTTTAAATTTTATTTGCAGAGAGAGGCTTTAAATCATGTTGTTTAAGAGACTATGAATTTATCTTAAAGGCTGTTTGTAAGTCAGATGTTTGGCCCTTAGAAAAATGCGTGTTTAGTAGAAAAATATTAAATGTAAAACAGTCAGCATCACTGCAGTCTGTGTCTGAAGTGTCTAAATGGACTGTTTGTTATTTCCTCTCTCTGTCAGGTTGGGTAAGAGGTCGTTATTAGCGGCTCTGCTCGCTGTGGCTGTTGGAGTTTACCTGCTGCCTTCTCCCATTGACCCCAAACCACATGTGTGAGTACATGCACACACACACACACACACACACGTGGAGACACATATATTTATAATCACCATAGAATGAATTGTTGACCTAGAGAGCGGTCTTCTTCCACAGAGTCCGCCATGTTGTCCGACTGTAGCCCAGGACGGACAAACTTAACGCTGACTCTAGATGGGGCCATTCGTGTTTCTGCGTCATAGTTCTCTTACCTGCTTGGCACACTTGAGAAGTTTCAATCATTCATTTTCTGTAACCGCTCATCCTGTAAGGGGTCACGGGGGGGTGGAGCCTACCCCAGCTGACACTGGGTGAGAGGCAGGGTTCACCCTGGACAGGTCACCAGACTATCACAGGGCTGACACATAGAGACAGACAACCATTCACACTCACATTCACACCTACGGACAGTTTAGAGTCACCAATTAACCTGCATGTCTTTGGACTGTGGGAGGAAGCTGGAGCACCTGGAGGAAACCCACGCTGACACAGGGAGAACATGCAAACTCCACACAGAGGGGCTCCACCACCCTGGGTTCAAACCAGGAACCCTCTTGTTGTGCTCACCACTGCACCACCATGCCACCAGAGAAATTTCAGTTGGTTGCGATCTGCAACTTCACCACTAGATGCCACTAAATCTTACACAGTAGACTAGACAGCGATCGCACCAAAGGGCCTCGACAAAGTCCCTTCTTTATGCGGCCTTTGCATTTTTACACAGAACCAAACAGCAGCATCTAATCAACAGACGCCTGAAGGGCGTGACATGTTACACATCAGCGTCGGCCTCCAGTGTGATATATAACATACGCGTCAGCAGCACTTTATTAACAAAAACAAAGACATTAACATGACTTCTATGTTATATTGCGGCTGATCTCGTCCTCTGCTCGGAGGTTAAGGAGCTTCCGGACCTCACTGTTTTCCCAATTTGCGGACATTTTGATCTTTGATTTAGCTGTTGATAACAGTTTCATCCCATTTCCTTCTTCCAGACTGAAGGGGCCTCCTCCGGCTCTTGAGGGGCCGCTGGCTGTCAACACTCGGCTGCAGAAGGGCCGCAGGCTGTTTACTGGGAAACTACACGGACCAGAATCCTTCACTGCTGATGAGGAGGGTGAGCATGCTGGATTTAATGTGTGGGATTTAAACTTTGTAGCCCAGGTAGTTCTTGACTGTCAGAGGTTATCTGGTCACCTGGATGGGTTTGGACCTCTGGCCTTTGCCCCAAGATAAAATACAACCTTTGCTTGTGTACTTTAGGAGGTATTTTGACCCTTGTGGCCCCCTGTACTTTATATCTGAGGTGACACGTCGAATTTATCTGCATTGATAACACATTTGCTGTTCTTTTATTTTCAGTATTCCTTTGTAACTTTGTTTTATATACCTTCTATACATATATTAATATGCATTAATACTGGTTTCCATGGAGATCTGAAGTGTCCTATGATGGTCTGTATGTTTGTTTCTGGGACTCTTTTCCCTCTGACTCATCAGTTTGTGTTGTTTCAGGTAACGTGTACACAGGAACAGTGGACGGGAAGCTGTGGAGGATCGGTCCTGACGACAGTCTCACCCTCATCACACAGATGGGACAGAATTTACCTGAATGTGGTTTGTGTTTTATTTCTGCTTCCTGTTTCGTTTGTTTTTCAGGGACGACTGCGTCCTTCCTCTCTTCCTCAGTCATTTATTAAACCTATGATAAAAAACACTCACGTGTGTGTGTGTTGTGTGTCTGCAGGCAGCAGCACAGACTACGAGCCCGTGTGCGGCCGTCCTCACGGGGTTCGCCTGGATCGTCACGGTCAGCTGATCGTCGCTGACTCGTACTTTGGGCTGCACAGCGTCAACCCCAAAACTGGAGAGAAGACTCTGCTGCTGCCTAATTCACAAGGTGTCGTGTGTGTGTTGGTGTGCACGATAAATAAAGCCAATGCAATTATGAAATTCTGTGTCTGTGACCCTTCTTTCCTTTGTTCCTCAGGTGCTGACGGCGTTCCCTTTGCCTTCCTGAACGGGCTGGAGATTTCCCCCCAAACTGGAATCATTTATTTCACAGACTCCTCCAGTCGCTGGGGACGCAGACACGTCAAACTGGAGGTGAGATGAGGGGGAAACATGGATTAGTTCAGGCCAGTTTGTCTTAAAAGAGATCTTCCAAACACCTGTTTTTAGATTTTAAATTTAAAAGCATGGTGACAGCGATGAGAAGAGGCTGAGTGATGTGAGCAGCAGGTGTGTGTCTCCGAGCTAATAGATAACCAGCAAAAGAAAGCTGATGCAAGCAGGGTCCTTCAATTTTTTTTTTCAGTGTTGCTCAGCAACGACAGCCCTCCGAATAACACAAGGACATTCACTTGTTCTTTTTAACGGGCCATTCGGCCGGCTGGCCAAAAAACAGAGAATACTAAGAGTCTGTTCAGTTCAGGGAAGTGCTGAGTGCTGCTGATGAGGCTCAAGGAGAGACGCTGTGTACACGCACAAACAAAACCTGATTTCAAGCAACAAAACAAGATAAAAGCAATAAAAATTGATAACAAATATAACAGTAAAAACGCGCAATAATAAAACCATTCAAATCACCGAAAGGCAGTTTAAACTAGTAGGTTTTCAGACGTGATTTAAAAGATCAGACTGAGTTTGCAGCCCTGATCTCCTCAGGCAGGTCACTCCAAAGTCGGGGAGCTCTGACTGCAAAGGCTCCATCACCTTTGCGAATTAATCTCGACCTCGGAGCAACAGGAAAAGATATGTCTTAGGATCTCAGGGCGCGAGAAGGAACATGGGGCAATAAAAGATCTGTTGTATAACTTGGAGCGAGGCTGTTCACGGCTTAAATCTTAAAATCAATTCTAAAAGCAACAGATGTTCAGTGTAGGGAAGCCAGGATGGGTGTGATGTGGTCATGTTTTCTAGTCTGAGTCAAGATTCTGGCAGCAGAGTTTTGGATGAGATGAAGGTAGCAGACAGATTTTTTTCTGATGCCAGAGAGAAAGGAATTACAAAAATCTAAACATCTGGTCATAAATGCATGAATAACAGTTTCCAGATGTTTGTTGGAAAGGAATGATCTGATTCTCGAGATATTTCTGAGATGTTTGTCTGAACTGAGGGTTTGATTAAAAATGACACCAAGGTTTCTTCAGTGTGAAGTTACTGAGTGAGACAGAGAACAAAGACTGTTTGATATTTGAACATTTGCACTATCTTGTCCTATAATTTAATATCTCTGTCTTGTCAGCATTAAGCTGCAGGAAGTTTTTTGACGTCCACTTGTGAATGTCATGAACGCATTTCAGCAGGTTAGTCATGTTTTCATAGTTGTTTGTTGGATCACAGCTTAAATAGATCGGAGTATCGTCTGCGTATAAGATGGCCAAGAGGGAGCACGTAAATTGAAAAGAGAATAGGACCTAACACTGACCCCTGAGGCACCCCACAGTGGACATCTGTTGTACCAGACCTGGCATCCGCAATACCCACGCAAAAATGCCTGTCTGTAAGGTGTGACCTGAACCTTTGTAGAGCCATGTCTTTGATGCCTACACAGGTAGTAAGGTAGTACCTAAATCAGGCAGTGATTTTGTTTACTCCACTGCACCTTAATGTGCTCTGAACTAAACTAAACTAAACTAAACGATGTTACATTTTGTCATCCAAATTCATCCAAATTTAAATTTACTAAATTAAAAGACAAATTAAGCTAAAAGCTAAAACCAAACCAGAAGTTAGACTGTTAGAAAATTCTGACTAAACTAAATGCAGCTAAGATAAACTAAACTGAAAACTAAACAAAGCTATGCTAAGCTAAACAAAACAGGAAAGCTAACCAGAAGAAAAAACTTAACTGATTGTTGTTTCAGGTGATCGAGCTGAACAGCCTCGGTCGTCTTCTCTCCTTTGACCCAGAGACAGGAAGTGTGAAGGTCCTGCTGGACTCTCTCTACATGCCCAACGGCATCGTGCTGTCGCCTGACGAACACTTCCTGTTGCTGGCAGAGACGAGCATCGGACGCATAATAAGGTACACACACACAATCTTGTTTTTATCAGTTGTGAGGTCCACCAGTTTCCATCACCCATGGGGTAAACTGCACACACACACACACACACACACACACACACTGTAAAGATAAACATCAGCTGCTCAGTCGTCTCTCTGTCCACTCTCAGATATTGGCTGAAGGGCCCGAAGGCTGGCACCAAGGAGATCGTCATGGACAACATGATCGGTTACCCCGACAACATCCGCCTTAGCGACCACGGAACATTCCTGGTCGGCATAACAACGACACGGTTTCGTAAGGTCACGCCTCCCTTCCTGGACATGATCGCCCCATACCCAGCTGTCAAACGCTTCTTGGCAAAGGTCAGTGTGTTTTTACAGTTTATATATAATGGTTTTAAATGATCAATATATAACTCTGAAACAATCAATATGATCTCAGGAGATATGAAGGGATTAGTACTGAAGAAAAGAGATCTTGACACCTTGTTATTAGCCACTTAAAGTGGACAATTTTTACAAATCATTTGACTTGAGTCAAGTACAGAATCTGATTCTTGAGATTTTGGTTGTATAAACTGACTTAAGGAATTATAGATAATAGTAAATAAGAGCCTTTATCCTTTATTTAACCAGGTAAAAGCCTCATTGAGATTAAAAATCTCTTTTTCAAGAGTGACCTGGCCCAGAGGGCAGCATAAAACATAATTTTTTCAACCAATACGAGAGCCTGCGTACAGACAAAGACAGCCATTTAGCAGTGGCCTCCGAGTACAGTGGTGTATGCGATTTCCGCAACCAGTAAAAAAGCGCAAAGCACGATGGTACACAGTGTCTAACCTCTTTACACACTGGTCAGGGGCAATCATGAAAAGCAGATCACCATAATCCAGCAGAGGTAAAAAAGTTGCAGATATCAAGTGTCTCTTTTCCTGAAGGGAGAAGTTAGATTTATTACTAAAAAAGAAGCCCAATTTAAACTTCAGCTTGGAGACAAGGTTTCCGATATGTGTTTTGAAAGACAAGTTCTGATCACTGATAATACCTAAATACTTGTATGTTGTAACAATTTCAATTTCAATCCCTTGAGTAGTTAAGATCTTTGGAAGATCAGATGTTAATTCTTTGCCATTTAAAATACCATGAATTTGGATTTTTCTGCATTCAACACCAGCTTAAGTTGAGTTAAGTGAGTCTGAACAATGTCAAAGGCAGACTGCAGATATTCTAGAGCTTTAACTGCTGAAGGGGATGAACAGTATCATCTGCATAAAAACGATAAGCAGCATTGGATACATTGTCAGAGATTTTTTCCATATAAAGAAAACAACAGTGGCCCCAGTATGGAACCCTGAGGAACACCTTTTAACACTGGGAGGAATGCAGAGGAAGACCCAGCAAACTGAACGCACTGTGTTCTACCTGACAAATAATTAGCAAACCAGTGTACAGCATGCTCAGACAGGCCAATTATACAGAGTCTATCTGCCAGGGTAACATGGTCTACTGTGTCAAAGGCCTTCGACAAATCAGTGAAAAGAGCTGCACAATATTTTTGCAGTCCAGTGCCTCGATAAGTGGCAACAAAACAAAAAAAACAATTTGTCAAGCGCCATGAAGCCTGCCAATGCATGACCACATTTCTGTTTGGTTATATATCTGGAAGGAGAGACCTGTCTTTTAATTAACCAGACTATTCCTGTCAGTTTGGGCAGAAACTTTAAACTCTTAAACTCGTTTTCAGCCTCAAAACATCGCCCGGTCAAACCCCACAGATTCTGATACTCTAACTACACTCCGAGGCTGTGCAGTTTTTAGAAGAGCAGTTTTAACCAAGACAACTTTCCCATGATGCATTTGGAATGCTGTGTGATTCACAATTATCTTGTCTGTCAGTCAGGAGAGAATAACAGGCTTTGTTCCACGCTGCACTGAGACAAGACAGTGTGAAATCTGACAGGACAGGGGCAGGACCACTCTATAGTAACACACACACACACACACACACACACACACACACACACACACACACACACACACACACACACACACACTTGGAAGGAAACAGACGAGAACTCTCAGTGAACTTTGGGAAATGTTATTTGAGGTCACACTGACATGGAAACTGTTTTTCAGCTCAGTTCAACTAAACAAAAACTTTATTTTAATCATGTTTGATGTGACCAGACTACTGAGTGGATTTAAGGATGACACTAAATGATGTATTTTGAGCAAAATTTAAAGAACCATACCAGTGTTTATGTGCTTATTCAGTTGCAGTGGTTGCTCATCATTTACTGAAGTAAAATCAGTTCAATCACTAGAGAATCGTTTTGAGAGAAGAAAAGAAATTTATTTGCATGTGCATATTTGTTTCATATACTTTATCTTCTCTCATATATTTACTTTGTTTCATATACTTTATCTTCTCTCATATATTTTGGTTTACATCACATAGTGTATCTTGTCTCATATATATTTACTTTATTTCATATACTTTATCTTATATATTTGATTTGTGTCATATACTTTATCTTATCTCATTTATATTTAATTTGTTTCATATACTTTATCTTCTCTCATATATTTAATTTGCTTCATATAGTTTATCCTCTCTCATATATATTTTTCATATACTTAATGTACTTTATCTGCTCTGATATATTTACTTTACTTTATGTACTTTATCTTCTCATATATTTGACTTAATATACTTCATATACTTTACTTTCAGTCATTTCATTTGAGTTATTTCATATACTTTATCTTCTCTCATATATACTTGATTTGTTTCATATACTTAATCTTCTCTCATAGATTTAATTTGTTTCATATACTTCATCTTGTCTCACATATTTTGGTTGACTTTAGATAGTTTATCTTCTCTATTTTATTTATACTGTTATACTTTTGTTATACTTGTTATATTTATTTATACTTTATATACTTTATGTTGTCTCACATATTTTATATGTTTTACTTTACATACTTATTTTCTCATGAATTTCATTTACTTCATGTACTTTATCTTCCCTAATATATTTGCTTCACTTTATGTACTTTATCCTCTCATATATTTGGTTTAATATACTTCATATACTTTACTTTCTCTCATTCATTTCATTTGATTTATTTCATATACTTTATCTTTTCTCATATATTTGATATAATTTACTTTATATATTTTATTTACTGTCACATGTAACAAAAAGAAATCAGTATATTTGCACATTTGAGAAGCTAAACCATCAAATATTTGGCTTTTTTGCATAAAAATGACAGAAACTGTAAATTAATTATCAAAGTAGTTTCTGATTAATTAAGACAAACCATAACTCCTTTTCCAGGTGATTCCTCTGAGCTGGTACAACGCCCTGCTGCCACGCTATGCCCTGGTCCTGGAGCTGGGATTGGACGGCGAAATTGTGGGGACACTGCACGACCCCGAAGGGCGCCTGACGTGGGCCATCAGCGACGTCTTCCAGCACCGAGGGAGGACGTACCTGGGCAGCACTGACCTGCCGTTCCTGCCCGTCCTGGAGGGATGGGAGAGCTGATGATCGACTGAACACAGGAAGCTAAACGTGGGCTTATTCATTTTTATTTTTGGACAGTTGAAACGTCTGAGGACATTTGTGCCGCGTCTGGATTTTACTTTTTTAAGGTTTTTAGTCAGCGATCGCGTCTGAAGCGACGTGTGGCTGCTGCATAGATGAAACTTGGATATTGTTTCAGGTCGATCTTTACAGCTGATCCACTCACGACCTGAGAGGTGAACGGAGCAACTGTGGTCGTCTAAAGACGCTTTTAGGAAAGTTAAACATCCTGTGGGAACTTTTGTCTGCTCAAACTAAGTGATGAAATGAACGAAGGGATGTTTGTTTTACAGAAACTGACGACTTTTTTAGCATTAAAGACAAAAAGAGCCCGAGAAGCGGTGAGCTCAGACCATATTATAACTCCAAAATACTGTACAACTAACTGTATCAATGCACTGGATGTCTGCAGACGAGCAGCAGCAGCAGCAGAAGAAACACTGAATACATCAACTTTCCCTTCAACTGGGATTAAACTGGAATAAAACCTCAACAGAGACACTTTAACTTTGCATTTTTCACCTACTCTCTAGAGTCTGTCAATAGATCTGTTTGTTTGTAAGCGACATGGGAGCTTAAACTGACTCGGACTGATTTGTCTCGGCCAGTTTGGACTAATTAAATCTCCTCCTGTGGCCTAGATCGATAAATCAACCAACTGTCTCTTGGAGGAATTTTAAATTAACCGTGGAAATTAGAGTTTCAGACTGTCTGAAAACTGTGGGAATGTGTACTATTAATACCAAACTGTAAAGTTAGATTTTAAAATAAATATTTTATATTAAAATGACATTTCAGTGAGACTCATGAATCCTGATTGTGTTGCAAACAGAGCTGAAATGATTGATTAGTTGGTCCCAGTGTCGCAGCTGTGAGGACGTTCTGCTTTTCTCTGTTCTTTGAAATTATAAACTAAATCTCTTTGGACAAAACAAGACATTTGAAGAGCTCATTGGATTCTGACAGGTATTTTTAAACTATTTTCTGACATTTAATAGACGAAATGATCTATTATTTAATTTAGAAAACAATAACTGGTTGCTAAATACTAAAGATGTTTTGTTTCCTACGGTTTTTGTGTCAAAACTTAACTCAAACTTTGTATTTGATTTGTCTTTCAACAGGAGATGCTTTGCTGATTCCTCATGCAGATAACAAGAGAACGTACGACAACACAAAACACACCTTTACCCCCAACAGGTAACTGTCGTAGAGGTAAGTACATAAATAAAGCTTTGAGTTTTACACGTTATTAGACCTTTAGAGAAAACATTTCAATGTGACGTGAAGAAAAATCAAAGCTCAAATTTTTTATAAGTGAGGGATAATGCCCAACTAGGTGTCCATTATCACTTTATAACGGCCGTCGCGGAGGCGTGAACCGTCTGATGCGCAGAGCAGCCATAATGGACACCTTGACGAGCAGTATCCTGCTTACACCATGGTCACTTAGCAAAGAAATTAAAAGTATGAACACTGAGTCATTTTTTTATGCTTTTTCAGTCACAAGCCATGACTTGGTTTCCATGGTAACACCTGAGTATTTACTTAATACCTGGAACAATCATTGCTGCCACGGAAGGTTCTTATGCAGTGAAAACATCATTCACTACTCCAGTAAAAAGGAGCAACGGGAGATATTCTAGTCGGCCCAGCTCATGGAACCCTTTGGCCCAGCTGTTAGCCTGAAAGCTAACGTTATACTAGCAAGATTTAAAGTCGGTAACACTGCATACAGGTGACAGACGGTAAATATAATGTAACAGTATGTTAAACAAGACTGATGAATGGTAACACTTTTTCTAAAATTGGCTTTTTCTCTAGGGTTGCAAAGGGTTGGAAAAATTCTGGAAAATTTTCCAAGGGGATTTAAGGTCATAGTCAACTCATTTAATTTCAGAGCAATGGACTTAAAATACAGTACAATACAATACGGTGCGACACCATATGATACAGTACGATTCCATTCGATATGATACCATCAATATACTTTACTGCCCCCGTATGAAAATTTGTCTTGAACTCAGGAGCTGCAAGTATTGCTGCCAGAAAATTTGAAAAGCATACACCATAAAAATAAACATAAAAACAGGAGGAGGCGAGAGGGGTGGTGGATGGGTCCAAGAAACACTGACTTTCACCTGGAAGAGCAGTGTTTGTGTCCCGCAAGATTCTAAAGCCAAACCCTGTTCTTTTTTTCCTAAACCCAACCATGTGTTTGTTGTTGAGGGGAAAAAAAAGTCAATTGTTAGTGCTGTACTGACGTAGTGCTTTTATTTTGAAAGAGACTGTATGTAAACAGTAAATTTCCTGTGAAAACAGAAGTGTATTTTGAAAGAAGACAATGCATGTAACAGGCAGAACTTGACACGGTGTCCCAGAACGTCAACAACCAACACACCCAGGGTACCTTGGACGTCGTATGTGGACGTGGAAAGTCCATGACAATATGTGACAAGTTTGGAGTGAGAATGTGTTGCAAGAAAACCTGCCAAAATGCCAAGTTTTCCCCCGTTCTGTTCTACCCTCGTGTCCGTTATGTCACCCTCAAAGTCACGATTTATGTTACAATAAACCTTAAAACTGTCCAAAACGCCCTGTAACTGAAGTCTATGTTTTTTTTCCCTTCAATTTTGGGTAAAATTTGTCTTGAATTTCATTTCGAGTGGCATTAAAGAGCCTTAAAATGTCTTTGTGCCTTAAACGTGTCTTAAGCTGTTGGAATCCTGAAGAACGATGTTAAGATCAGATATAAATGTAGACAGTGAGCAGAACTATTTTGAGAATCTCTTTATTTGGACAAAAACACAAGCCAAAAATACATAATCATCAAAAACTACTCTAAAATTAAAAATAAAACTAAGGGTTGTTTCAAAATAAAAAACATTTCTGACAGATTGGAAAGTGCATCAGTGAATTGAAACAAGAGGAAATATAATCACATGTTGATCTCAGTGTTGTCACATTAATTCAGTCCAGATGTGAATCAGAACAAACCACAGAGGAAGAAAGAGCTGTATGAATGGATTATTACAACACCACAGTAGCAGTGGAACAAAATGGAAAGTCATTGATTCACAATTAAACAGCATGTCTGTCTGCTTCGCTTGTCAGTGAGAAAATAATACACAATCAGAACTAACACACACACACACACACATACACACACATGCACACATGCAGATGTGACGAGACTTTCTGAATGTCGTTTAATGCGTTCCTTTAAAAGTCTCCTGATCAGATCTTTGGTTGGATGTCATTAATCTGCACAGATTTGATCTTAAATTTAAAATAATCTATCGTGACAAAAATACCATCTGTAGGCAGCTTCGATCTGAAATATATCGACCATTTAAAAATGTAAATTCCCAGCAGATTTCTGCGACAGAAGGACTCAAGAAAGTGTTTAGATTTTTTTGTCTAAATATAATTTATGGCAAAAATAAACCCAAACGTGATCCCTTATCGTTTGAAGGAGGTCGCTTTAAAAAATATATCAAATATAGTTTTTCAAATTTTGAATTGGCCTTTTAAAGTTCTCACATTTTACCCAGAAAACAAATAAAACTGAACAAACAACAAAAAAACTGACTGAAACCCTGAAGATGGAAATAATTAGGTTTTTTTTGGCAAGACGCATCTTTAATCTTTCTAAAATTACTGCTCCCTCCTGTTCATCAGTTAATAATCTCTGTAGCGAGCCACTGATTCAAATTTTCCTCCCAAACATAGAAATGTAAGTTTTTGTGACCCTTTAACACAGTATGAAATGTCCAACACTCGATGAATTAGAATTCAAATATGAAAGACAAAAAGTGCTGATTAATGTGAAAGTTGTGAATAAAAGGTGCTTTAACACTGCCACTGAAATAACGTACGTCTGATGTGTAACAGACACATACACTGTCAGTAATGAGCCTTTAGATCTTAAATGTGTAAATTAAACTTGAATGGAGGCTTTCTGTGATGCTGCCAACGACTCTTAGAAACATTTCCGGACTAATTTTAGATCAATTTCAGTCACAAAAGTTGCTTTTTATTAAAATGTTCCCTCATACATTTCAATGAGACCTGTTTTTGTCACTATTTGCTGAGGAGCTGAACAGTTTTAATTCCGTAATTCCTGTTTCTATTTGTTAAATGTTTAGTTGTGGGATTCTTATGGAAGCCCATTTGTGCCAAAATGATGGGGGAAGAAAAAATGATGAAATAAAAAAACTTTCTTGAACAAGTATCTTAAATAATAACTTAGTATTGCAAAATAACGACTTGTATCGCAACATAATGAGAAACTAAAAAGTAATGATCTCCAAACAATTACTTAGTATCTCAAAATAATGTTATCATTTTGAGATTAAGATACTTAGTTGTTGTTGTTTTTTATTTTCTCATTTTTAAAATACAGAGTCATTATTTTAATATGTAATTATTTTTGAGAAAGCTTCTTATTATTTGAAGAATGTTTCTCATTATTTTTGAGATACTATTTAAAGAAAAATCTTATTTTTGGGATCGGCGGTCATTAATTTGCAATAATAAATCATTTTGAGACAAGTCACTATTTTGAAACAACACACTATTTTGAGAAAATTCTAGCACTGAGATACTTATTAATTATTCTGAAATACTCAGTCATTATTTTGAGGTGCCAATTTATTATTTTGAGATACTTGTTTATCATTTTTGAGAGTTTCTCATTATTGAGACACTTCGTCATTATTCTTGCAACACTGACTGATTATTTTAAGAAAGATTCTCATTATTTTGAGATGATGAGTAATTACTGTTGAGAAAGTTTCTTACTATTGAGACACTAAGTCATTGTTTTGCGATATCAAGAAAGTTTCTCATTATTTTGAAAAAAAAGAGAAAATTCTCATTTTTGAGACTCAGATTCATTTTTTAAAGATACTGCATCATTAATTTGAGACATAAACTGATTATTTTGAGAAAATTGCTCATCATTTTACAATTCTTCGTCATTATTTGAGTTACTAGGTCAATATTTCAATGAAAAATTATTATAATGACCTTTTCTTCCCCATCAAATTGGTGTAAATGGGCTTCCACAGTTTCAACTCATTTGATTTATTGTGACAAAAACATTTTGAAACTTCGTGTCCAAATTAAATTTTCCTTTTAAAACGACCATCAAACCCCACGTTGGCGACTTTCAGTGTGTAACAACTACTCAGTCATTCAGTCCGTTATGTAAAGTTAAGTGTGGAAGTAATGGCGGGGGGGGCGGGGTGAACGAATGTATGTCGGCCTTGATCTCCATCTCTGTCAGTAGGCACTCATGTCTGTGAGTTGTGTTTCCTGTTGGACTGCCTGTTTGTGAATTTCCCGTAGGTGGCGCTCGTTCGTTGCTCTTTACAACCAGGTTCTTTTCTTTTTCTTTCAGGTGCGATCACATCAGACGACTGTCCTGCGAGTATTCACTCTGTCAGCTGCTCCGACAAACCCACAGGTCAGAGTTCACCTTTTGTTCAGCTCTGACCTTTTGATCTTGATGTTTGTGTCATTATCACACGACTAATTTATGCAGTTTACAGTCTGTGGTCGCTCTGATCAGTGTTTGTTATCTGCGTCAGAAGTGTGATGTCACGTCCTTTTTCGTTTCATGTGACATGACACAGGATGTTTTGCTGCACTCAGTTGGTCCCCATCAAATCATCAAGTGACCATATCGTTGTTGTTGTTCAATTGGTGTTGGAATCAGTTTCATACATTATAATACAAATTAAAGTATATACCGTATTTATTCACCATTAACCTGGTATTGTTTCTGAGCTGTGCGTTAGGCCAAACGTGTTCAGTCAGTCAAAATCAAATTTATCGCTAATTTTAATGTATTTAGTAGAAATAATTGAAGGAAAACAACATGTATGAAAAGCAGTTTTTGTAAATTTACCAACTTTTACCAATGATTTTTTTCCCTGTCCAAAATTTGACAACTTGTGATGGACATGTCATTAGATCTGTAACATTTCCATGCTTAACTATTAATGAATTGCTCCAATTTATCACTTTCTTTGTCATGAAGATTTCATTTTCCACCTTCTGACAAATTTTTGGGGACCATCTGACTGCACGAAAAATCCACCGACACCCTGAACAGTATTTGGATGGGCAGCTGAAAAAGCTTCCCTGACCTGGCCACTGTTTGGATCCTTGATATATTTTAAACAAAGAGAAAAACCGACATGAATGTACACGAACTGATTCAAATGTTCATCACTAGTTTGTAGGATTTTAAATTGACCGTGCGGACAAAATAACACTTTACAAGAAAACAGGAATTAATGGCTTGTGAGTGTGTAAAATCCATCCCTGCACACCTACAGACAAATTCACTAAACAGCAGCCCAGTCTGGATTTTTAAAGGTGGGTCCTGCACCCAGACAGGCCTCCAGTCTCCATGGAAACCCACCCAAAGTGTAATACGTGTCCCCCCCACCCCACCTGATCCCTTCTCCATCCGGCTACTCAGAGACTGGCTCAGGAGGCCTGACAACAAGGCAACCACAGCAGGAAAGGCTGAGTACAATTTACATTACAGCCCTTCTTCCTCCGTCTCATCCCTCCGTCCTTCTTACTTCATCTTCTGTCGGAGTCTGCTGAGCCGCCAGCTGTGGTCCGTAAACATCTGTCGGGGGTCAAATTTATACCTAAGAAAACACAAGACAGAGGAGTTAATGCTCGTGTGTAAGAGAGACTGTGGAAGTCCAACAAAGCAGAGTCAACATGAATTTGAGCCCCACAGTAGAGTGAAATTTTTGTTTGTTAGATACTGATTATTGGGATAATTGAGACAACGTACACTCCCAAATAATTATTTTCTACTGTAACTTTGAGAGTTATTTCATCAGTGCATAAATGTGAAGTGGAGAAATAATTTTTCAATAATAATTCTGTAGGAAAATAGTATTTACTTTAAATACTTTAAACAATCAAACATGGCGGCGCTGAACAGACCTTGTGTCATACACGCCGGGTGTCCGACACGACTGTCCTGAGCAGGACTGCAGCATCATCAGCCGGTGGTTCATCTTCTCCAGGACTTCCTGGTCGATGGTCTTTGCGATGTTGGTCAGCTGGTAAGGGTCGGCTGTCACGTTGTAGACTTCAACAAACACCTAGAGGGGGCGCACATACACAAACAATGTTTCTGTCAAACTGAACACCTTAAGGAACTTAAGCGCAGAAGCATTTGACCACCAGGCGGCGCCACAGTAAGGAATTTTTACACACAAATGGCAGCTTTAAATACAAATGAATTTTTTAAAATCTTTAGGCCAAAAGAATTAACAGACGATATAAACTGAACACCCACGGAAGAAAAACAGACCTCATTATCATCAAACTCGCAGTACTGCAGGTTGGCAGAGGGGGCGACTGTGCGCACACACGCATAGGTGTTGTTGTACGAGTCCTCACACACACAGTCTGGGAAACACTCCTGCAGAGAGGGGACAGATGGAAGACAGAGAATGATGAGAGTTTTCCTGCTTCTTTCCTGCGACAGGTCATAATAAAGTTGGATCACATACCGACACTCCTGGTCCCAGCAGAGGGCAGGCGGGGTCGGACACGTTGCTTCCTTCTCCTTCATACTCCACCAGGATGTCTGTTCTCCAGCTGCTGCTGTTCATCTTCCCCTCCTGGTGACAGAGACACAGGTACACTAATTAGTGCTGCAACTTTCAACCATAACTTAATGTGTTTATTTAATCATATACAATTTTTTTTTACATTTTTGCCAAACAATTTACAAGTGCTGTGATCTTGTAAATGTTGTTCTATTTGAAAACCTAGTAAACAAACTGGGGAAAAAAAAATGTATATACCACCTTTCACACAAACATGAAATCTGAATTAATTACAACAATAAAAAAAACAAACAAACAAAGAACAATAAAACAAAACAAAAAATTAAAAATCAACATATTAGTCAATAGAATAAAATGATATAAACACCACTGATCAAATTAATAAAAAAAAAAACAATTTTTTTTTTTTAAAAATTAAGGCTCTAACATCACTCCAAATTAAAATCCAGACTAAAAAGATAGCATGACATGATGACGTATGATCAGTTTCTCAGCTCACGTTTACTCAAAAACTGATTTTATTGGTGGATAAATTTGGAGAAAAGTTTCTGGAACTGACATCACAGGAGTATGAAGGGCTCTTGTTTATGACCGTACAGACTACTGAACACAACATTAAGCTCTGACAGAAACTGCAGGCGGGCAGCGTCCTCCATGTCTCAGTCGTCATGAGGACATCAGGCCTGTTTTGTTTTAGTCACACACTGGAAAAACAAAAAACCATTAGCTGATTGATCTCACCATGATGGGCAGGAAGGACATGCCGTCCATCTGCGTCTTGTTGACGTTGTAGCCGGCGATGTCGAGGATGGTCGGGCCGAGGTCGACGTTTGCTACCAGCATCTGATAACAAGATGATTCACTAAGTTCAGTTCAACAAACGCACTGAGACGTTAACGTGGAGGCAGAATAACAACAAAGACACGTAAAATAAAATAACACAGGTGTGTGTTTGTACCGGGCTGGTCTGGTTGGGCTTGATATTTGGACCTCTGACCATGAGAGGAACTTTGATATCGAACTCGTAGAGCTGCCTCTTGTCCAGAGGAAGAGAGAACTGACCTGAGAGACAGGGAGACATGAAGAGACCACAAAGACTCTGAGAACTTCATCAAGGCTCCACAGTCTGTGTTCAGAAAAGCCCCAAAAGAAATCCTAAAAGTGTCTGGAGTATTTTTAGACTACAAAACTATAGTGTCTATATCAATTCTTCCACCCGAGTTCTTCTTCTACATATGAAAACATGTGGAGATGTGAGTGTGGAGTTATATACCTGTGTGATAGCCGTTGTCAGAGGTAAAGAAGATGTACGTGTTGTCCAGTTCAACTCTGACCTCCAACCTCTTCACTATTTTCTCCACCAGGTCGTCCACTGACAGCAAAGTTTGCCACCTAAAGGCCAGAGTGAGCAACAAGAGACCTGCAGTGAGCCCACGCTGACCTCGTACCAAGAGGTGAGGAACACATTTCAAAATTCAAACAAAAGAAAGATAAGTATAACTGAGTACGGACAGATAAAATGACTTTAAGAAAGATAAGAAGGAGATGACGGGAAGGAAGTGATAATGAGGAAGAGAATGATCTAATGTAAGAAAGAGAAAGCAGAGATGAGGAAGATGACAGAAAGAGGAAGGCGAGAAGCAGCAAAGACTGACCGTTTCCTGAATGCATCATCCAGAAACTGAACAGAGGAGTTGGTCATGGGGGTTTTAGCCTGTCTGATCAGCCAGTGTTTGTCCTGACGAGACAAAGGGATGCATTTAATCACTTCTATTTTCTTGTCTAATGTTCACAGGGGATATTTTGATGAAGGGAGTAAAACCTTGAAGGAAGCCGTACCTTCCCGTGGACGTTGAAGTTGGGGTCTCTGGGGGCCTTGGTGGTGTTGAAGCTGTTCTGGTACTGAGGGGCCGCAGTCCACGGGGAGTGAGGGGCCGGGATGGACACCATCATGAAGAACGGCTGGTAGTTTGATTTATACTGGAGGAAGTCCAGAGACCTGTTGGCCTGAGAGACAGAGAGACAAGAGAGGGGAACCAAAAACGTTACCTACAAAGCTTACAAAGTAACATGCTCTAAAATGTTTCCTAAATAAGTCCATTTCTTTGATATCAAATATACTTATCTTTATGACACTCTGCGGAAGTTTTTCTTAAACTTTCACCCCCCAAAAAACACAACATATCTTAATTCTAAAAAGAAAAGATTTATTTATTGAATACACCCTGAAGTTATTGGTTAATATGAAAAAAAGTCCCAATTTAAAGTGTTTTAAAAAATTAAATTCAAATTAATTTTGGCAGATGTGTCGTAGAAAAAGCTGCTGGATTTTGGACTCAATTGTCCTCCTGCTCTCTACCACCAAAACTGGTCTGCAGTCCATTTTGAAAGGGAGTTAGTTAGTCGTCTGAACGCCTGGTTGAGTGTGGTTTGACGAGGCTGGCTGCTAGCGTTAGCATCAGAGGCTGTGCTAACTCGGACCTCCAGGTTCGCTGCTAATGCTTTGTGTTGAGGTGATATTTCAGGCTTTAGTACTCTGATGATACGAAAATTCCTCACTGCAGAAATTTTAGAGAACAGTGCTCCTGTTAACAATCCCATCTGGGAGTTTTTAAATGTAAATGTTCCATTCACGGGGCCGAGCAGCAGCGTCTCATCTGCCTCCATCATGTGACAAAGCCACTGTGGCCTTCAATGATGCACTGGGTCAAAGGGCAACACGGAATACGATTAATCAGTGTTCATTTTTAAACACATTATTTCTTCTGTGATAAATTAATTGAAATTGACGTGCTATTCTGACAATGTGATAATATAAAGTGGAAGGTGCTGGTGTGACATCTCTCTCACCAGGACGTCTGTCAGGTAGTCTTTGCTGTAGTCGGCTCCATGTGTCTCAGGCTTCCCGTTCACTGACAGAGTGTAGTTGTAGTATTTAGAGTTCTTCTCCTGGAAAACACAAACAACAAAACTCTGCATAGGCCCTGATCACACAGAAAGTGTTTTGCAGGTTGCAAAATGTGATGTGATGTGCACTGCCTTTAAAAAAAAAAAAAAAAAGTAAAAAATGCTTGCTGTGCCTTATTCATTTCCCGTGTAATCAATCTATCGTTTATTTATCTCACAGTAATCAGTGTGTAGTTCCTGACATGTTGAGGCAGAAGGTACTATCTGTAGCTCTGGTTGAGGGTGAGAGACTGTCAGCAGATAAACAGAGATCTGTGTGGGTACATGAGACCCTAAAAAAGAGGGTGGGTCATGGGGAGTACCACCAGTTAGTCCAGGAGCTTCTCCTCCATGATGGACGTTTCCAGGTGCGTCGTAACGCAAAAAGGCCGCCTCTAGCTGCTAAAACGCTTTCTGTGCGATCAGAGCTTTATTCTGGAATCAAACATTTTTAAGCTTACGTTCATTTTCAAATAGACATGTAACACCTTGAGCACAGCAAGTGTTTTCATTTTATCCAAACAAAAAAAACCTGAAATAATTTCTCTCTCTCCTGCTAATTTTGGAACTGGAGTTTACAGTGTCTGATATTCGCCCGATCTAATATCACTCCCTAAAGGACAGGGATAGTAAGACAGTCTATTAACTGAGCCGTGTTCACCCACGTTTGTCTGATTTTTACAAACAAGACAAAATATTCTGACACGTGTTACAGAATGTACCAGTGCCAAAGGACATGAATTAAACCAGGAGCAGGCTTTGGTCTAGAACAGTTAATCCTACTTCTTATGAAGCACATTTTATAGCTGAATTAACAGTAGTTATTTCATGAATTTCAGTTATAACTACGATGAATGAGGATTATTTTTAACCACCTGTGTTCGTCCTTATTAGTGAGGAGTGCAGAAATCACTGGACTGAGCGAGAGTCTGACATCACAAAAAGCCAGTAACATGGCTGCATCAAAGGCAAACTGACCGATAATAGATGCAGAATAAGAACAAATTCACAGGTATAATTCCCACATGACTTTAGGTGGACAGCACTTACAGGCTTGCACCTCGCTATCTGTAGGTTCCTTTGATTTTCTAAAGCAAGTTGGCAGATTACATTTCAGATTCATCATGGTCACATGCACCGAAACGAGATCCAAGACTCTAAACTTCATGGTAGCTGTTTGACACGGTGTCCGCTCCCTCAGAGTCAGACACAGTAAGGCTGAGAGCAGCAGCAGCAGTGGTGGAGGAAGTGTTCAGATCTCAGTGCAGAAATCATATTTTTATGGTGGAAATACTCAGTCACAAGTCAAAGTCCTGCATTAAAAATCTTAAGTAAGTAAAAAGTACAAAGGTATCTGCTTCACAATATACTTAAAGTACCAAAAGTAAAAGTATTAATCATGCAGAACGACCCATTAATGTTGCAGCTGGTAAATGTGGAGCTCATTTAAGTTACTCTATGCACTGCTGTGTAGCTTCATCTGTAATATTACATCAAAATGTATTAGCTGATTCATGATTTGTATTAATAATCTAAAAATATAAAGTAAAAGCAATGTTCCCCTCTCAAGTGTAGTGACATTTAAGTATAAAGTAGCATTGACTGGAAACACTTGAGTAAAGTAAAAGTACCTCAAAATTGTTCTTAAGTACAGTACTTGAGTAAATGTACTTAGTTACATTCCCCCACTGGTTGAAGCAGGGGTAGACAGTAAGAAGCTGGATGTTTTGCCGTAACAGCAGGTGATTCTGTCTCATATAAACGTCATGACATTATAAGCCATCAGGTCACGAGACTCGCTCCTCTTGCGTATCTGTGTTTGTTCAGTAACGGTGAAGATAAACTGGTCTGCAGTGCAGTCGTATTGCAGCCGTGACCTCTGTTCCGTGACTTCTGTGAACCAGTTAGACACGTAAAGAAAATCTAATTTTGACCTATTTATCAGTCTGACTCTGTCTGCAGAGAGCGTCCAGTCACATGACCACAGGAACTGGACTCAGATCTCCACTCTGACGCACAGATAGGGAAAAATAAACTTCCCACAGAGATGTTAGGGAGCTGAAACCTCCTCTGGAAACTTCTGTGTTTTATGAAATGGTCATTTTCATCCCAGATTTTTTTTTTCTTTTTAAAGGGTGGCAAAAAACTTTCAGACACAACCTGTAGTCCGTCATGGGACAATAAAACTGTCCACTCCGCTCAGGGTGATATTTAGAAGAGGAAAGGTTAAAAGTCTCTCACAGATAATTCTACATTGATTGACATCAGTTTTCTTGTGCAGCATTCAGACGCCTTTCACAAGCATTTAAACCTTGGAAACCTGGGCAAGTCGTTTTGTTTTTTTCTTTGAACACATGGGAAAAATTACAATGAACAAGAAATTTGTAAAAGCTGACAAAATGAACTAAAAATCAATTATTAAATATAGAGAAAGACAGAAAATTATTTTTAAAAAAATGGAAAAATGTCCAGAAAACCAGGATAAATGGTCACAGAAAACTATACTTATGATTAGTATAATTATTTCTTCAAACTTGTGTTACCGAATACATATATGTATTATTTTTTAATTTTTTGCCCTTTTTTCAGGTGATTTCCTGTTTTTATTGTTGTTTTTTTACTTTTCTTTTCTTGCTAATTTTCAGGTAATTTTCTTGTAACTTTTTACTGATGTTTTACTAATTTTGGGTCATTCCTAGTTAAGCTGATCATGTTTTTTAAAGAAATCAAGTCAATTTTCTCAGGTTTCAAATGTTAAAGACCAGTAAAAGTAAATATCTGGACTTACAATGAGCTTTGTCACCTGTAAACAACATAGTAAGTGACAAAGCTTCATGTAATTGTGACTCGTTTTGGAGCGAGTTCGTAAAACAAGCTGAGCTGGATCTGAATCAGGAAGAGAGTCAGGATTTTACAGGCAGGACCAGTTTAAAGGCTTTAAAGCTTCATTCTGTCCAAAACAGGACCAAAGATGTCAGACAGGAAGGAGCCGCGGAGTAAATGTGCAGCTGACAGCTTAGAAATGTAAAGAAGAAAATAAAAGTCTTACCAGTCCGACCCAGTAGCTCCAGCCTGGAGGAACATGCTCCACTCCACCAGCCTCTGCGTGCCCATACTGAAACACATGCACAGCAGAGTGTGTATTTAATGACATATACACACAAGCTGAGTGCCATCGAGACATATACACACCAACAGCTCACTGTATCTACCATGAGTTTTTACAGTGTTACAGCAGCACAAGAAAAACAAGACACAGCTCAATCAAACTTTATTTGTGTAGCACCTTTCACACAGGTTAGTGCAGTACGCAGAACATGAAAACGACAAAAAAAGATCAACAATTTAAGACCAAAGCACGCGAGCAGTGTTGGGCAAGCTACTTGGAAAATGTAGTGAGCTAGGCTACCAGATACTCTACATCAAAATAAAGTTTCACTACACTGAAGCTATCCACAGAGAAACATACCAAGCTAAGCTACGAGAAAATGGCAAACGTAGCTTGATACTTGTAAAGCTACTTTTATTTTTTGACTTTGTCAAATCAGCGTTATCTTGGTGATCAGAAAAACTGTCAGCTAAACAAACAGGCAGGCAAAAATCTTCAGTTAAACTATCGCAGCCCATTTAAAATCGCTATAATATCGTATCGTGACTAAAGTATCGTGATAATATCGTATTGTGGTTTACCCTGGTGATTCCAACTCCTAGTTCCTTACGGCTGAAACCTAACAGACGTAAAACTGCGTCGTGTTTAAGTTTTAAGCTAGGCTACTTCTTGAGTTTTGGTGAGGATGGTCGAACGTGAGCAACCGCACATGGATACAATGGACACTATGTTTTAAAAGTATCCATCCATTTTCATCTGCTTATCTGGGGCCAGGTCGCGGGGGCAGCAGGCCAAGCAAAGCACCCCAGACGTCCCTTTCCCCAGCAACACTTTCCAGCTCCTCCTGGAGGACCCCAAGGCGTTCTCAGGCCAGATGAGATATGTAATCCCTCCAGCGTGTTCTGGGTCTGCCCCGGGGCCTCCTACCAGTGGGACGTGCCCAGAACACCTCTAACAGGAGGCGCCCAGGAGGATCCTGATCCGATGTTGAACCACCTCAACTGACCCCTTTCGATGCGAAGGAGCAGCGGCTCTACTCCGAGCTCCTCACCCTATCTCTAAGGCTGAGCCCAGACACCCCACAGAGGAAACTCATTTCGGCCACTTGCATCTGCGACCTCATTCTTTCAGGCACTACCCAGAGCTCATGACCATAGGTGAGGGTTGGGACATAGATGGACCAGTAGATCGAAAGCTTCACCTTCTGGCTCAGCTCCCTCTTCACCATGACAGTCTGGCGCAGCGCCTGCATCACTGCAGAACCCGTACCAAAACTGCTGATCCATCTCACGCTTCATTCTACCCTCACTCATGAACAAGACCCTGAGATACTTGAACTCCCTTACTTGAGGCAGTAACTCTCTCCCAACCCAGAAGGGGTAATCCACTGGTTTCCAGCAGAGAACGATGGCCTCAGATTTGGAGGTGCTGACTCTCATCCCAACTGTTTCACACTCGGCCTCCCCAGATGCAACAATAATCATTTTATAATTTAATCATAGCCCTCTGAATCAGAATCAAAATGAATCGTGAGATGCCTGGAAAGTCCCACCCCTGACCAACACTGCCATGCCCTGCTCACCGCTCATGTCCACAGTGAAGGACACGGGAGGTGACCTGTGATGAGGTGTCACAAGTTTACTTTAGGGGGTCAAAAGTGAAAAGGGTTAGGAAACACTGGGACACAGGGCGAGAGGAGGGAAGTGGGTAAACAAAGTTGAGCGTCATTTGTTTGCTGTTTAGGTGAAGTGGACGTCTCGTTTCCCCATTTGACTGTCTGTTTATCACAAGGGTGGACGCAACTTTGACAGTGGGACTTTATCACGACATTAAACCGCATGACAGAAGATCCTGTGACTGTGTAACTTACAACCTGAAATGACCCACAATCAAAGGTGTTTTAAAAATGCTGCACAGACGGCTCTTTTCATGCATCATATTTTAGTTTGATGAAAATGAATTGACAACTATTTCAGAAAGCCAGTCGCTGCTCCTCCATTCCTTCATTTCCCGTATTCTCTGACGTCAGACTAAAAGCCTCTGTGCACACTGATAAACAGATTTAAGGGCGGGTTCAAGAACGACAGGAAGTCAAGCTCTGATGTGCAATTAGCAGATGTAAACATAACTAAATTAGAAAGGGAAATGGGTTTTCACTTCCTCATTCTTCAGATAAATGCAGTTTTTTCCCCCAATTAAAAGTAGCACACTCCAGAAGGAGGCCTTGATGCTTAAAGGGACAGTTCACCCCAAAGTCAAAAACATTTTTTTTTTCTCTTACCTGGGCTGCGTTCAAGCCCGGAAAAAACGTAGCAAAACGTTTATTTAAACAAAGATGGTTCCTACATGAAACTGCTCACAACAAGGTCTGTGGATTATCTTGAGTAACCAGGTCATGATTTCTGGAAAGAGACATTGATGTTGAGTTTTTCAAATGTATTTTTTGGCACTTTGAGCACCACAAGCTGAGTGCCATCTAGTTTCATTATACTGGAGAGAAGGCAGACATCTCTACGGCTGATATCTCCAACACTCTGCAACTCACACCAAAACAATCTAGACTGATAAACAGCACTACAGGTAAGAGGGAAAATATGTACTTTTGATTTTGGGGTGAACTGTCCCTTTAAACCCCAATCTGACTCAATGTATTATCAGGTGTACCCATCATTTTAATGTGGTTTTATCGTCTGTTACCTGGTTGAGATATTTCCCAGCGAAGAAGGTCTGGTAGCCGGCGTACGTCTTCAGCAGTGCGGGGAAAGTGTGGGCCTCCTCGCTCTTCTGCCAGGCTTTGCTGCTGCAGTTTCCCTCTAACGTGTTGTTGATGACGTGGTGGTTGTGGGGGTATTTCCCCGTCAGGATGCTGGCTCGACTGGGGCAGCACAGCGGGCTGGCCACAAACTGAGAGGAGAGGAGGGACAACAGCTGTTTTAATATCTATAATATCTTTCTTTATCATCCATTAAAATGATCTCTGATGAAACATAACGTGACAACAGATGTTGATGATACTCACTGCGTTTGTGAACGATATCCCTGCATCACCGATGAGTTTTTTCGTCTTGGTGAGTGGACTCTGGAAGGAAAACAATTAGTGTGATAAGACTAATTAATTAACTGGATAATTTATTGGCCTCTTTTGCACTCAGACATACTCAAATTGGACAACAAGATCTTTTTTTTTTTCTTACAGTCATCATCAAACCAGGATGTAGTGATGAGGCTGCAGCTCTGTGTTAATGGCTACATGACTAAGCTTGTTCTCTGTGAAGAAAGCCCACTGCATCAGTACCTCACATGGACTGTAACGCTCTGTCTTATATATTTAAGTGAATGTTACCTATTCTTACACATTTGGCATGCAGATAATCAATCAAAGGGCATATATTTAATGTAGATAAAATATTCAACACTGTTCATTAACTAGGGATGTGCACCATTAGTCCACGAGTCGTTCAAATGTTGCTAACCTCAATAGATGTTTGGGTGCATTTTTTTAAATGGAAATATGTCAGAATGTTAAATACAGTCCATTCTTGATATTTTATTTAATGAGTGTTCATGTTTTGTAGGATAGCGAGCAATGTTCATGATGCAGGGTGCAAAGTGCATGAGCTGACATAATGAATCCATCAACACACCTTAAATTTCACTGCGACGACTAACAGCAGTGTTATCAATCCAGAAACATCAGATATAATAGGAAAACAGTGACAGGGAAAATTTTAACTTTACTTTTCATACTCAAGTACAATCTTGTTGATTCATACTTTTACTTAAGTAAGAATTTGAGCAGTACTTTGGCTTGTAGTGGAGTAGTTTCACAGTGTGCTATTAGACTAGAATAGATGGACATAAGTTTTACACACCACATCGTAACGCCAAGGGGCTGTTCATCCAACCACTTTTTAAAACTGTAATGTGTGCAGCGTACAAAGCCATATTAAAGATGTATCTGTACCTATATTCATAGCTGTAATCTCATCCCAGTACAAAATGATGATGTGGATTTACAGGGATATCAATCCCAATCTTAATCTGTTTTTGGACCGACAGCCAGAAACTGACAATTTTAGGGCATGACCACATTAGATGATCATGAGTGCCGCAGCTATTTTAACATTTCAGACATAATGATGAGCACGAAGGATCATATTTACACTGAACAGCTGGGGTTACATGCAGTCTGTGAGTAATCTTACATTAAGTCTCACTGGATTTGTTAGAACATGTGGTTTTCTGCGCATTGAACAACATTTTTCTCTGCATCTCGTCATCCTAATGGGGCCCAAAATTTCAACTCCAGCATGTTTTATTTTTAAAATTAATACTGTTAGTAGTAGTCAGCCAGTTTCAGGGTGACAGCAGTTTCAATCACAAGCACCAGGATCAAACATCACGCCACTAAAGTACCTTATTTTTCAGTGAGCTCTGGTTACATGTTTGTGGCTAAGGGTTGTCAGAAGGAGGGAGGGTGGGAGCAGACTGGAGCAAGTGATAAAGCTGCTGACTCTGTGAGATGCCTAAATGATGTGTCCATGCAGGAGGAATGTGAGCACTCAGCTCAATCACACTGGACTTTAACTAAATGTCCAGTTTAATTAAATTACACATTTACCCGCTGACATGGAGACTTAAACTGAGCTGCAAACACAAAGTCACGACTCTCTGATAAACACCTAAAATGCCTTAAAAGCACAAAGACAGTAAAAGTCCACCCACCAGACCCCCGATAGCGATGTCCAAGTCGTCGGTGAGGATCAAAACAATGTTGGGTCTCCGGGATGATTTAGCAGACACCCCGCTGCTCAGGTTGCTCCACAAAGTGACGCAGATTAGGAGACAGTTCAATAAGAGGAGCGGACACGAGCGGTTTGAACCCATTTTTATAAATTAAGGACAAACTACTGAAGCTGTCCGTCTCTGTCTTCAGCTCTGTGTCTAATAAGAGCGTGAAATGTAGTTACCGAGCCCCCTCCGGAGAAAAGACAAGACTCGGCCCTGTTTCTGTTTGACACAACACTTCCTTGTTTCCCGGTCATGTGCTGCTTGGCTACGGAAGCCCGAGTCAGCTGATCTGAAGACGCGAAGCACCTCCAGCATGACTAATGACTCGACATAACTGTTATTCTTCTGTGTTTTTTTTTCTCCATGCTGTTTATTTTATGTTTTAGTGCTGCGTTTTTATCTTGTTTCTAATTAAATTGATAAAAAATAAAGAGCACTTTTACCACTAAAAGTGAATAGAGACTGGTTATTTTCAGGTGGAAGAAATTTATTACACAGTGTAGAAATACTGTGTTACAGATTAAAGTCCTGCATGTAAGAACAAAACTATAAGCATCAAAATACACTCAGCAGCCACTTTATTAGGTACACCTTGCCTCTACCTTCTTAGTGTCATAGACTCAACAAGGTGTTGGAAACATTCCTCAGAGATGTTGGTCCATATTGACATGATGACATCACACAGTTGCTGCAGATTTGTCAGCTGCACATCCATGATGAGAATCTCCCATTCCACCACATCCCAAAGGTGCTCTATTGGACTGAGATCTGGTGACTGTGGAGGCCATTGGAGTACAGTGAACTCATTGTCATGTTTAAGATGATCTGAGCTTTGTGACATGGTGCGTTATCCTGCAGGAAGTAGCCATCAGAAGATGGGTACACTGTGGTCATAAAGGGATGGACACGGTCAGCAACAATACTCAGGTAGGCTGTGGTGTTTAAACCATGCTCAGTTGGTACTAAGAAAATCTCCCCCACACCATGACACCAGCAGCAGCAGCCTGAACCGTTGATACAAGGCAGGATGGATCCATGACGCCAAATTCTGAGCCTACCATCTGAATGTGGCAGCAGAAATCCAGACTCATCAGACCAGGCAACGTTTTTCCAATCTTCTATTGTCCAGTTTTGGTGAGCCTGTATGACACCCTCCACTTTAACCCTTCATGTTGAACATCTTGCAGACCAGTTAGAGTCTTTCCTCTTCTTCAGCAGCCTCTGATAGAGACTTGATGGCTTGTTGAAAGGCCTGTCCTCGAACCCCCATACTATTCAAAAACATGCTTGATGATGTCACTATAAATTCTTTACACTCAACATCTGCAGCCCACCAACGCCTATGAGAGGGCACCACTTAGTTTCAGTGATATAGCCATTCAAAATTTTCAAACTATCAAGCAAAGCCGCCAGAGGGACCAAATTTTGGTCATTTAAAAAAATGGTCATCATCCCCTTAACCCTCACCCTAACCCTTAACCCCCTCACTATACATACCGTTATGCAAAATTGTATTCTTCCTGCAACCATAATCCAATTACTCATATTTCCACATGTATTCTTTGTTTGTTTATTTAATTGCCCTCCAATGAACGATTAGACAAAAGTAGAATCAAAAACTGACTGAAGAAATGACTCCAAGGTATTACATCATGAAATGAAATGTTCATCTTACCCCTCTGTCAGATGGACCGCACCATTTCACAATACCTGCGGGGGTGGGAGTGTCAGATGGAAAACATTAATTTATCATGTAAATACTTATAACCTGTATTCTCAGTGATAGAAGTCAGTAGGTAAATCGTACATGATCCAGTTTAAAGGTCAAACATTGACGTTTTTATGGGCCTTCCCTTGGCCTTGGGCTGAGATCATCTGTACCCTTTGACCCCCTCTGATGGAGGGCCTGACCGAGTTTAACATTAAAGCAATGAACACATTTATACATCAGTACTATATTTAACTACAGTACGTGTACTTTGTTACACACTACCACTGAAATGAATCATAATCCAACAATATATATTATTCAGGGATGGGCAACTCTGCATAATAAGTACTTTGAGTCATAATGAGTACTAGCTTAATTATAATATAATGCTAATACTTTTGTAGCCTCTTAACGTTCATACTCAAATACACATCATACACTTACATACAACAGTGCATGCATTTAATGCTCCAGCCAGATCACTGAGGTCCTCCACTGCTTTACTTTTAAATGTTCCTCATGTGTCCAGTAAAAAGACTGCTGAGAGGGCTCTCTGTTTTTATTCCCCTTAACTTTTGAATCTACTGCCTCTGGATATCAGAATGGCGAGCTCTCTTGGTATTTTTAAACACAAGTTAAAGACCTATCTTTTTAATCTGGCTTTTTAATGTGAAGTAACATTACAGTCTTGATTTTTTAAGTTTTAACCATTGGTTTTTATCCTTTTTGTCATCTCACCTGTTCATTTTAATTCTATTTTATTTGCTCTCTTTTTATTCTCTGGAATTTTAATGATCTTTTTTGTTAGTTTGTTCTGTTTTGGTTGGTTTGCTTTTTTAATATTTCATTGTCTTGTGTCTGTGTCATTCCAATTTTGCCATGTGAAGCACTTTGGGCTGCATGTTTGTATGAAAGGTGCTGTATACATAAGTTGAGCTGAGTTGAGAGCCGTTTTTTGTACCCTCTTCAGCAGTGTGGCCTGGCCTTTATTATACTCTACCCTTACTTTTACAGATTGAATGCAGGACTTTTACTTGTAGCAGGGTATATCTATATCTATTCTTACTTTATAAAAACATCTGAATACAACTACTTTCACCACTGCCTTCTGTTTTACATCCAGTGGATACCAATGTGTGTTCAACAACCACCAAGAGAGAGATTTTTATTATTATTATTGTTATTATTATTATTATAGTTTTCATTTATTTTTGTTAAAATTTTAATTTTAATTTATTTTTCTGTCTCATCTTCTTTTAACTAAAGTTTGCTTACTCTATCTGCACCTGTTCCTCTTGTTCTGACTCATTCCCCCTTATTTTACTACTTTATCAACTTAATCAACACACACACACGTACACACCAACAAACACACAAAATGTCCCTCAACACCGTCAACATACATTATACCAATATGCCTGTGTTTGTCTTTTGTGTTAATTATCTTTCACACATCTTGTCTCCCACATAGTGTTGTCTCTGTCATGTCTTTCACTTATTTTGTGCCTGCATTACCTTAAAAAATAAAAATAAAACAATACAAAACCCACTAAAACTAAAATTCATATTAACTTAAGATGAAGAAGAAGAACGTGTAAATGTAAAAAATAATCTACAGTGGGGTTTTATTGTTATATTTGTCTAATTTTGTAATTTTCTTGTGTAATTAAATGGGGTTAAATACCGCTAATGTAAACGGACAAACGACTTCCCAGTGTACAACTAAACAAAGAAGCGGATTGGTCAATACACTTTTGTCTCCTCTGTGATTGGTCAATTCCAGCAGCACCTGTCGCGCGACCTGAGGAAAGTTTGGCAGCCGTTGAGAAATGTATCCAGAGAGTGGGCCGGCCCATTGTTCACTCCTGGAGGGGGGGCAGGAAAATAGAGCCCGGAACGTTCAGGAAGGAAAGTAGAAGCTGTCAGACGGGTGTCTACCTCCTCTGAGGTGAGGAATGGAGCGCTCCAGGAACTCTATCCTCCTCGAGACGCTCAAAGAAAACTTTGTAACTTCTGACAAGATGTCTGAAAAATGACAGCTCGTCCATAGAGCAGCACCAGCGGGACCCAGAGGTAATTTACCGTTAAAGGAAAATAAAATGGCGTCGGAGGTGAAATTAAACGGGAACGAACTTTTGGAAGTTGACATATGCGACGCTGGTGGCGTGTGTTCCGAGGACGAGAGCGGCGTTTTTGTCAACTCCGTCGCCTCCCTCCAGGATGATTTCTCCGGCTTTCAGCGGTGGACGAGCCCCGCCGAGTCACCTAGTGACACATCATCACCTCCGGGACAGCACCTCCTCGGCTCCACCGTTACCGCCGCTCTCAGGACCAGCACAGCCGGGGACAGTGACTCCGAGTCCCAGGGGGATGGAGTTAAATCTGCGAGGACCTCCATAGTGGACTGTCTGCTGGTGGAGCTGTATGAGACGTACAGTGGAGGCAGCAGGAGGAATTTGGACAGCCTGGACAGCTCCACAGAGGCGTCCAGCTCCGATGCTTTCCTGGGCCGCAGTAACTCCGGGTCCAGCTTCCTCCAGGAGCTCCAGGAGAAGCACACCAGGAGGCATCAGATGAATTACCTGGCCCAGAAAGGTGAGGGGTGTGGGCGTGGGTGTTTGTGCTCAGGGGCGTTGACAGGTCCTGCTTCCTCCTTTGGCACAGGGGCAAAGTCAGTTTTATTCATGATAAATCACAAAGTTGGCTCAATACAGTTTGTAAAAGACCCCCAGAAAGAGTAGAAAAACCCCAAACTCTATTCACATTACAAAGGGCAGCTTCATTTATCTTTTTAGGGCTGATATTTGGATATAATATTAGGTTTCAATATATCTGTGAGCTCATAGATATATGGCAGTAGTTATATGTTATTTCTGATATTCACTATGCCTGTGACGTTTATATTCGTCTAATATAGGAGGCATACTTTTAAAACTTTATTTAAAATACTTTCTGATTTTGGAGGACCAAATATGCCACAATAAATAAATATATAATTGAAATAATGAAGGGAGAAATTTTGAAATAAAAGTCTCAATGATCTCATTTATATGCAGGTTTATTATTTATAAATATGCACAGAGATAGAAAAACATGTTTTTATTTATTTGACAGATTATTTATTTCTCTATTTATTTGTTTGTTTATTTATTTATGTATTTTCATATTTGATTATTTCCTAATTCAGTTTTACCACTTTACATTTGAATAAACAAATTTATTGAATTTACTTAATTTTCATTTAATTTTTTTTTAGTTTTCTATTTCTGTGCATATTCATTAAAAAACTGCAAATAAATGAAATAATGAAGAAATAAATTTAGAAGCAAAAGTCTCAATTATATCATAATTATGCAGGTTTATTTTGAAAATAACAAATATGCACAGAGATAGAAATTAATTGTATTTATTTATTTGACAGATTATTTATTTCTTTATTCATTTATTTTCATATTTAATTATTTCCCAATTCAGTTTTACCTCTTTACATTTGAATAAACAATTTTATTGAATTTATTTAATTTTCATATAATTTATTTAGTTTTCTATTTCTGCAGATATTTATTTATTTTAATAATAATAATAATAATGATAATAACAACAATCACTGTAATACTAATAAATAAATAAATACGCGCAGAAATAGAAAACTAAATAAATTTAACAAAAATTAAATAAATTAGATTTCAATTTTGGTTAATTAACTTAGTTTTTCTATTTCTGTGCATATTTATTTGTTTTAATAATAGAATAATAAATTAATTAATTAAAATACACAGAAGCCAAAAAAAAAAAACCCAGAATAAATTAAATGAAAATTTAATAAATTAAATGTATTTGTTTATTCAAATGTAAAAGGGTAGAACTGAATTGGGAAATAATTAAATATTTTTTAAAAATTAATAGAGAAATAAATAATCTATCAGAAAAATAAATACTTTTTTTCTGTCTCTGTGCATATTTTTCATTTTTTAAAAACAAACCTGCATATTTTTTAGATAATTGAGACTTTCATTTCAAAATTTTTCTCTTCATATTTCAATTTTTTATTTATTGAGTCATTTTTTTGTAATATGGCAGATTTGGTCCTCCATATATGATAATCTAATTTGTTTAAAAGTCACTTTTAAACATAAATATCTGTTTAATTTGTCAGGAATATGTTAACAGGGTCAAAGTTAAATAAACTACAAATCATTAAGATAACAGCAATATATCTGTGACCATTTATACAATTTAAATAATAAAATCCTTCAGCACAGGGGTATATTTTTGCGGTTTTAGCTCATTATATTGAATGCACTTGGTACAAAGGAGCCATGACTGCAGCAAAGAGCAGAAACATTGACCTTTATCACAAGGAAACTGTATTTAATGTGCATTGGTCACTTGTTCCATTTAATAAGGTTCATTTAGAGGCTGTTGCATGTCTAGAAATATATTTGATGTATTGTAAATAGGCTCCTGGTAGCTGTAGTGGTAATAAATTATCCATCCATTTCATTTGTTTCCACATGTGAGCCAATTTTAAATTACAGCAGTGTTTTTTTATCCTTTAAGTCAGAGACAGACAGCAAACATTAGGAGAGAAATTTAATAACATGAGACTGGAGCACACCATAATGAAATTGATTCATTCAATGACATGAGTCTGTAATGAATGGTAAATTTTTTAGTAACTGGTTTATCAAGATATGTACCTGGTACGTCAACAAGGCTTCACTGGAATCAGATAACCAGAGAAGCCAAACTGGCTGCAGAGCAGAGCAGACACACTCTTTACAGGTGTCCTCACAGTACGCAGCCCTTCACACACACTCGAACACAGACAGGCTGACAAGTGTGTTGACATCTCTTTTACTCCTCGTCAGTTTGTGCTACACAGTGTTGCCTCGGAGTCTTGACAGGCATGTTGTTGTGAGTGCCACGCTGCCATTGTTTCCTCTGTTAAAGTGGAATCCTATGGTAAACACAGCCGGGGCCTGTGAGCTCAGTGTTTGCCCTCTACACATGTGAGGCTCGGTCAAGTTAAACAATGCAGAGGGCTGCCACTCAGGAAGAGGAAACGCTCTGATAATGCCTCCAAGAACAGCTACAACATGTGAATACTTCTAATGGGTTTTAGTCAGGGATTAATGGTGAAGTTTAGGTCGCCTTTGGTAAACGTTTAAATGTGATTACTGGTCTGCAGTGTGGTTTAATGAGTGAGGAAGCTTCTCAGTGGTCTCCTTATTATGTTAACTTGTCTCCTTGAGTCCCATTATGTGTCTCCCCCTCATGATTTAGCTCCTTCCTGTGAGTATGTGAGAGAGAGATGGAAGAAAGAGATGCATAAGATACAGTACACCTGTGTTTCCTCCTTCTAAGCTCCTCCAGAAGCCTCCTCTCTCCTCACTCGTCTCCTCAAGGTGCATTTAAGAGACTGGAGGATGCTCCATGATGACGGAGGGGGTCACAGGAGGAGAGAGGACGCGAGGAAGCATAAGTTAGGATAAAGAAAAGCACTCTTTTAGAGTTGTTTTTAGTGTCTTTGAGGGAGACCCTGCCACCTCTTGGACCTCTGTGTCTGCAGGTGGTCATGACCTTTGACCTCCTGGTAGCAGAGTTGTAATATGAAAAGTCAACCACTAGGGAAGGTGGACATGTAGATGAAAAGATTGTCATCACTGATATTGACTTAGAAATGCAACTATGTCCATGTTTTCATTATTGATTATTCCGCCATTTGTTTTGATTTGATTATTTTTGTCTATTTAACTGTGATTTTAAGGTATTTATTAATTGATAATATCAGAAAAAGTCTCCGCTAAGCCATATAGTCTTTACGCTTTTTCAGATTTGCATACAAATTGACCAAAATTTAATTCAAGTAGCTCTCAGGATTGAGTGAATAGGCCTAAATGAAGAAAAAAAAATGTTTGCGCCTGATTTGACTTTATGATTTAATACCGTGCAGTAATTTTCTTAGTCAGTGTTTGATTTTACTTTTCTCTCATCATTCATTTGAGGGTCATTTTTCAGCCCAGGATACACATGTGACTACCTCTGCTTTTCAAAATAACAAACGAGGTGTTAACAGTAGATGCAAGTACAAGTAATAATAATAATAATAATGATAATAATAATACTTTGGATTTATATAGCGCTTTTCAGGATGCTTAAACCAGTCCCTCCAGAATATCGCGATCTTGCATTCACAATAATTAACACAAATTCAACGAAGGTCCACAATATTTGCGGGGGCTTGCAATTTTTCAAAAGTCCCATGATTTTTCCACATTTTTTCACATTTTCTGGCTGACCAGAGGTCGCTGCGTGTGTGACATCATTTGAAATGTCATCAAATGGTGCTTACGGCATTGCAGTATGGAGAAACGCTCTGTATTGACATAAAAATTGTCACTTTGTTTAAACATTTACTTATTTGTTTAATTATAATTTAAAGATATAGTAATATAAAGTAAAGAAAAGCAGCACATCTATTTCCACTTGAAACAAGAACCAAAGGATTAACTGACTTTTGTGAGAGCAACAATAATTCGACAAAATGCAGAAATATAATATTTTATTTTGAGTGTAGCCCAGACTGCTTCATTTGCGTGGATCATTTTTATTAGTTATTCGAAGCTGCAGCAATAAATCAGTTAGTTATTAAATATTTGATTAAGTGCCAACTTATTTGATAATCGATTAATCAGTTTGAATAATTTTTTAAGGAAAAAAAAGTCAAAATTCTCTGATTCCAGCTTCTTAAATGTGAATATTTTCTGGTTTCTTTTTACTCCTCTATGACAGTAAACTGAATATCTTTGGGTTGTGGACAAAACAAGATATTTGAGGATGTCACTTTGGGTTTTAGGAAAATCTGATCAACATTTTCCACCATTTTCTGACATTTTATAAATTAAACAGCAAATTGTTTAATAGGGAAAACAACTGACAGATTAATCAACAGTGAAAATGATCACTGTAGTCCTGTTGTTGTTATTACTGCTGTTACTTTTTAAGCTCTTCTGTTGTGAAGTTTGAATCATCTGCTCTTTGATGAAGTTGTCCCAGAAAAACAGAGTGTTAACATCAGTCACATGTGTAATTTTAAGCAACATAACAAAACAATAATGAGCTCTGTCCCACAGATCTGTGTATGTCTCAGATCTGTGTCACCTTCAGCTGAAAATCAGATCATCTCCAGCATAAAACATTTTGTCTCCATAAATGGGCGGAGGGTTTGTTTATGTGGGCCAGTGTTCTGGTTTTCATTTCATCTTCGCCTGCAGGCGTGGAAAACAGACCAATGACTGTGATATTCTGATCTGACAGTGGAGCGCAGACGTCACATGATCTTATTAGGAATACATCATATTTTAGGCAGACCTGAATAAATATGTGTGTGTGCTTTGATTATGAAACTGATGTATATTTTATCAAGTAACCTAATTTTTGAACAGATTTTTTCGCAATACCTTTGCACGGATCTCTTTCTGTGCCAATATGTGAATCACAAGCATTGTTTTGACCTGTGCCTTTTTATAGAGAGAATGGTTGGCTGTCAAATGTCACTTGGCACATGTAATTAGTTGCACTCTTTTGTGGATTTTTGAGACAATGTTTACTGTAAGAAAATAATCCTGTGAGCCTATAAATGAGTGATACGTTTATCTGGTAGTTTAGCTGATTAATGTGGGAATTCTGAGTGGGGAAACAAAGCGCCTATATCATTTCAGGATTTCCTTGCTTTAGATTTTTACTTTTGATTTAGTTTCATCCAAAAATGCAGGAAAACAACAGGAAAACCTGGTTTACATTAATGCTACAGCAACCCTGATTAACCTTTTACATTTCTGTGTTTGTATGATTGCTTTTTCAGCCCCAGAGGAGCTGCGTTCAATCATCCAGGAGGTGAAATATCGTACAGGCCTGCAGTCGGCCAAGCTGCTCCGCCAGCTGAAGAGACGAGACCGACTCTACCACAAACTGCAGAAGAACTACGACATCATCACAGCTTGCCTTCAGGCTGTCTCACAGAAACGACGTAAGGATGCACATTTCTTTCTTTGCTTTTAAAGGGTAGTTTGGATTTTTTTAAGTGCGGTTACGTGAGGTACTTAGTCATAGTCAGTGCTTTAATTACAGTAGATGGCAGCCAGCATGCTCCCAGTTTGGAGAAGCAGACAGGAGTACCGTTACTGAAGCTAAGCAATGTACTGATGTGGATAGGAGGAGCAGCAAAACTTGTATATTATATCCTCCTGAGATCCTGTGTCATCATATGAGGACATCACATTTTGGGTTTACTTTACCTTATACTTCATTCTACTTAACTCAGACGTGCTGTCCTCGTTCGTGGACACTTTTTGTGCCATCAGTGGTAGTAAGAGCACAATACACTGATCCATGTAAAAACAAGATGGCAGCCATCTCTGCCAAGTCAGTCTGCAGCCAAACCTGACGCAAAAGTGGACAAGGTCCAAAACCTGATCACATTTTATGGTTGAAACGTGTTTATTTATGATTAATAATGTTTGTAGCTTGATATGGCAACAAAGTTGACCAATTTTAACAACAGTAACAAGATAAGACACTGTTAATTAGGAAGCACTCGTTTGAGGACATTGGGACTTTATTATTGTTGACAATGTTTCGTTTTTTTATCCTTATCGGGTCCTATTGATCCCAAATAGCTCGGAGAAATTAAGAATGCATACCAAACCAAAAGTCACTGCTTTACCCTGCTGTCAGACTGACATTTTTGACAGGAAACTGAAGCCTTTATCTAAAATAGGACAACCGCAAGATCAATTCATGTTGTTTACAGGAGCAAAATAGTCTCATAAACCAAAACTTTGTTTAGTCTGATCAAATTAGTTTCCCGTGAAATCCAATTTTGGAGTCTAGTGTTGTGTAATACAATTGGGTTCTTTAGAAAAAATACAATAGCAACATCTTTATATTTGTATTTTTATGTTTCATGAGTTTCTACAAATCTTTGATACAATCACATGCTGAAAATCCAGAGTAAACACATTTTGAAATAACTTTAAAGCACAAAAAAGTACAGCATTTCAAGAAGGGTGAATGCTTTTACAAGGTACTATAGATTTACAGTTTATACACTATACAGGACCCTTTCCCAGCTGTCATATCACATGTAGTATGAAAATACCTCTCAAATTTACATAATGGCTTGTGACATACAGTAGAGTCAAAGCACATGACTATGAGGAAATCATATGGTCATTTTCATATCCCAGTCTGCGGCCCTTCTACTCCAAAACAGCCTGTAAAATAATCTCAATTTGACTCTTCTGTTATGTAAGAGACGTTTGGAAACATAGTTTACAAAGGTAATTTTTCCAGGGAGTAGATTATGGATTAGACCGCATTCTATGAACGTTATACATGAGATTTAATATCGGGATTATATTAATCAGGAACTTGGTTAGAATTTGGGAGAATAACAATAGAGCTAAGTCCATGATGTCAACGTGTGTTGACATCTCCTCTCGCAGTTTGCCTTATAATCAGCCTGTTCTCATCATGAAAATACAGAAAGGATTCTCTCTACAGGTGCACGGAGGGGTTCAGTTTTTGGGGTTTGGTTGTTGTCTCTTTCTAGATAAGAAGAAAAAAGCAACCCAAGCACCAGACAATATGTTGGTGTACGTATGTATCTGCAAACCACGGATATGTTACAGTGTTTCCCAGAGAATCAGAATCAGATCAGATCGATGGAGTGTAGGAGCAGCTCCTGCTGAGGCACACTATAAGGGTGCTTTCAGACCTAGAGTTGTCTCCTTTGGTCTGAATCAGGGACTAACTTTATAACAAAGTTGTATAATTGCCTAGAGTTGGTTCGTGTTCTCACGGCAGCATTTACAAGCGGACCAGATCAAATGCCTTGTGTGAGAAAGCTGCTCTTGATTGGTCAGAATTTCCATGTGGGAAAAATCCAGGAAGTAAAGAAAACGTTGAAGAAGAGTACACTTGCAAGATAAATGTGACACTTTCTAATGTCACAATGGAGGGACAACTACGCAGGTTGATTTTAGCGCTGCTCATCGTGGACTATATTGCTGTCATTGTTCATTTGAGTCAAAGCATACAGTTTGAAAACGAGGCGCGGCTCCAACTAGAAAACAATGTTTTGATGCATTGGATGTGCTGAATGTGCATATTAAGGCAGTACAGGAGGAGGCGCACATTGATAATCCTCCAGGACTGTAACATGCTCATGTTTAACCCAAACAATGTGTCATGTGACTGCAGTTGGTTCAGATCCAGGTCGGAACACGTTCTCACCTTAAGTTCATTTGTAAGTGGATTGAGACCTCAACCTTCAAGAAGGTCTCGGTCTGGTTGTTTAGGTGTTCACCTGAGTGTGATCGCTGTGTTTACACCTGCCAAAACGAACTGCACTTAGGGGGCAAACGAACTTGAGTTTGATTGAACCGAACCAAACAGGGCAGGTGTGAAAGCATCCTTAGCCTCAGCACAATGAATGGTTAAATTTCACTTTCACTGTGCTGCTCTGTCTGTGCACAGAGCACGCTCAATATGTATATTCAAACAGTGGTCTGCAGCTTGGCAGTCATATAAACATTGATACACTACATATGAAACATGCAAATGTGACATATTTGTGGTTTGCAGAAACGTACAGTGCCAACTTTTGCTTCTGGAGACTGAGCTGAAAAAGATAACTGATATTACAAAGTTAAACATAATAAAAGGATGAAGGTCTACTGTGGTTATTTTGCTTTGATTGTTGACTGTTGTTTTCTTGTTGACATGCAGCATGATGGCTCACACGGAGGTAGAGTATACAATAATGTGGGGTTTACTTTAATGAGGTGTTTACACATGGGATTAAGGCCAGGCTGTGCAAATATTTCCAGTATAGCCAGTATGCTGTGGATCCAACATGGCTGCTGCTGAAAACTACAAGCCTTCACCACCTGACACTGTGATTTGTGCATGTTGTAACAGTCTCCACTCAGAAAGTGACACAGAATATACTAAACAATGAACTGAGTCATTGATTATGATGAGCATTTTATTAGTTTCTTTGCTGAGTGATGTCAACATTTTCACATCATGATTATGACTTCCAGAAAACCAGAAAGTTATGATGTAATTGTCTCTATTTTTGTTCAAAGACATTGCCAGACCATCTGTTAAACATCCTCAAATTCTGGAGGGTACAGTGACATTAAAGCATTGAGAATGTAGATCTTCATCATTTGTGTCAAAGCTTTGTGTGCAGTGAACATTTATACAAGTTAGTTTCACTTTTGGTTCATATGATATGTTTTTATAAAATATATTGCCTATTAGAGTTTTTTTTTTTAATCGCAAGCAGACAGTTTACCAATTACCCCCCCCAAAAATACAGTATAAATACACTCACCAGCCACTTTATTAGGTACACCTAGCTAGTACCAGGTTGGACCCCTTTTTAATTCTTGGTGTCATAGATTCAACAAGGTGCTGGAAACATTCCTCAGAGATTTTGGTCCATATTGACGTGATGACATCACACAGTTGCTGCAGATTTGTCGGCTGCACATCCATGATGAGAATCTCCCGTTCCACCACATCCCAAAGGTGCTCTATTGGACTGAGATCTGGTGACTGTGGAGGCCATTGGAGTACAGTGAACTCATTGTCATGTGCTGACAGGAGTGGCACCTGGTGTGGTCTTCTGCTGCTGTAGCCCATCTGCTTCAAGGTTGGACGTGTTGTTGCTTCAGAGATGGTCTTCTGCACACCTTGGTTGGAACCAGTGGTTATTTGACTTCCTGTTGCCTTTCTATCATCTTGAACCAGTCTGGCCATTCTCCTCTGACCTCTGACCTCTGGCATCAACACTTGATATTTCCTCTTTTTGGGACCATCCTCTGTAAACCCTAGAGATGGTTGTGTGTGGAAAATCCCAGTAAATTCTCAGACCAACAACCATGCCACGTTCAAAGTCACTTAAATCACCTTTCTTCATCATTCTGATGCTCAGTTTGAACTTCAGCAGGTCGTCTTCATCATGTCTACATGACTAAATGCATTGACTTCCTGCCACGTGATCACCCAAATCCGTTGTTTGTCGTTTTCTTGAAAGGGATGTTACTGTGTCTCTGTTATTGACCTCTATCAAAGGATTGCAGCTACTGTACATCACAGCTCTCTGCATTTTACAGTAGCCTAAAGATGGAGTAAGTACGTCTGTATTTTCATGATGGAAAACGCAGTGTTATTACAGCAGTCATCCAATTGAAACATTAGAGACAAGATAATTTATCATGTTGGTTGTGGAACATTATCATCAAGGCCTTTTTTATCGTCATCATCAAGGCTGTTTGCAGATATTGATTGAGAGCATCATTAAAGCTGGATGTCTTTTCCATTCAGGAAGCACTTACTGCACCTGTGAGGCTGAATCATAATGTCATGCACCATTGATTTTAGTTTGCAAACAACAGTGCTTTAATTGCTCTCTATTTTTGGTGAAGTGGGTGACTAGGCAGAGTCAGTGGGTCCTAAAACTTAGAGGTTAGTATAGTCTGCTGATTTGTGTCTGGTGGGTAGCTTATAGGTAAAATATGGTTCCATGTTTTTGAGGTAGCATGTCTTGTCTGAGTTTTCCATCTAAAAACAGAGCGAGGAGAACTAACCACCCTTAGGTGCATCACCTTGGCTCTGACTCCTCTTTTAATGATCAAATGCTTTTTTTTTGACACGAGATGACTCATTTTCTAAAAATCTATTTAGTGTCTTGACATAACACAGTCTTGAGATAATGGGCCCCAAATAATGACCAGCAACAACAGCTGCTCTCAGCCTCCATACAGAGTTTCATTAAACTTTAAGGCTGCAACTAAAGGTTATTTTTGTCATTGATTAATCGGCGGTCTGTCATTATGCTCAAGTAATTGTTTGGTTTATAAAAAAAAAAACCCTTACTAAGTTTGCAGAGGCCAAGTTTCAGTGCTTGCTTTTTTTATCCAAACAACACTCAAAAGCCCCGTCTCCACCAAACACCTTCAGTATGGTACCTTTGGAGCCAACAGTAACCCTTCAGACATGGTACCTAGACCCTAGAGTTTCCACCACAAACAGTACTCTTAAATGTGGGCGGGGTTGTTGTCACTCACTGTATTTCCTCCTTTATCAGTCTGCACCTGGTTTATCGTCCACAGAACGAGGCTGCACGCTGACATTTTCAGAACAAAATAGAACAGGCTGCAGTGAGAGTCTCTCTCCATGGGATATTTAAAAATAGCAGCTTTGTGCATTTAGTCCTTCTCAGGCAAGCTCAGGGGTTTAGTGTTGCTGTAGCCCACAGGAAGTACGCTGCAGTTAACATAATCTGGTCAAAATTAATATATATAAACACCTGAAGATCCACTCATTACTAAAAGTGTCTGTCATATAAAAACTAAAGTGATGGTCAAAGTTGTCACAGTTAAATTTAAGGTGTGCTGATGGATTCATGTCATCAACTCATGCATTGAGTAACATTACAAGTTAACGTTCCACCTTAAAAGTTGCCGGCAGTCGGCCCAGTGAATGAAGTGATTTTTTCTCCGACTCCAGCTGCTGTGAGAGGCAGCAAAACATCCTTTCATTTTATAGTTCCAGTTTACTAATAAAACTCTCCACAGTATGAACAGTGGTTACATGAGCCTCAAAACCAGACACAACTCAGCCCTGAGCAGAGTGACCGTCCTCTACTGACCAATCAGACTGCAGTGTTCACAGCTCCACCTTTTAGTACCAGATCTGTACCCCAACAGAGGGGGGACCAAACATGGGGACGGTACAGAATGGATCATTGGTACCATCCACAACTTTTCACAGTGGAAACAGAAAAAAAGCAACCAAACTGGTATGCAATTCACACAAGAGTAAAAAGTGTGACAACCAACCCCGGTCTCCCCTATTCCATATCCTGTTTGTAAACGATCCCTTTATGTTAATGCTGTATAAAGCCGCCGATCACTCAGCTTTAGGAAACAAAAACCCATCCCCTGCTCTCTTCTTCTCCCCTCTCCTCCACCATTACCTCATCTCTCTCTATCTCCTCCCCACGCGTCTCCCCATCCTACCGCATCCCTCCATCCTTGTTGCACCTCCTCCTGGTGACGCCAAACCGGAGGAGGATGAGGAGGTGTGCAGCATCAGCAGCACAGCCGCGCACCAGCAGCAGGAACCGTTTGTCCTCCTAAACCGACGGGCTATTTTTGACATCTGCTAAATCATATTTAATGTAGAGGCTTGAGTCGCTTGGATGAGGATTTCTGGACGTTTCCGTGCCGCTGAGTGATGAACCAAAGCTCTGCCGTTTCTTCGGGGGTGAGTCGCAAACACAGGCTGTCACCGGAAGAGCTTTGAAACACGGTAATCAGTGTAATCGATTAATTTGTAACGTCTCGGTGGGAGCGCGCTCAGAGGAACAGCTGCGGGTCTCGCCATCGGCATGATTTCCGAATCGGCCGGGGAGGATCATTAAAGCCGGGACAAAGGGATGATCGGACGGGCTGGACGGTTTGATTCCCGATGAGGCAGGAGCGGCTCCCCGCCGCCGGCAGGAGGCCGAGGGCGGGCGTGAAGCAGCGGCAGCAGGGATCGGGAGGGGTCGGTAACATCATCAGCAACGTCCTGAAGAAGAGGAACGGGATATCCAGGAGTGCACCCCGGCTGCTCTGCACCTTAGAGCCAGGTGACACCTCTTAATATGTCCGTGCGGAAAGGCACCGTCATTCAATGGTCATTAAAAACAAAGTGGTAGCCTTCTCTGATAAATGTCAACATATTAACTCTAGTAAATATGGTAAATTATACTGAAGATAAGATAAAACTCAGATAGAAAAGCAAGTTGAATGGCAATAGAATAAAGATAAAATGCAAAATGATATATATCAGAATTAGAAAAATATTAAATTAAAAGTACTAAAATTTGGACACAACTATATACTCATACACCTTTCACTTATGCACATATGGAAAAAATTATGTGTGTGTGTGTGTGTGTGTGTGTATGGGTACATATCGACAGCTGTACAGAATAATTGCACTTTACGAACCCAGAATGGTTAAGTAATTGTCATATTTAAATGAAATATGATATTAAAGTATTCAATATTTTCTGATATATCAAGCCATTATGTATCAATGCATAATTTTAATCACATCAATAACATCCTAAATAATCACAGCCAGATATAAGCTGATATATACTGTATATTAGAAAGTGTATAACCTGATTTGATCAGTCGTTGAAATTGTCAGCTGGTAAATTACTTTATTTTGCTGTATTTGAAATATTTCCATGAATGTATCCTGTTGGCTGTAACAAATTACAGTGATCCAGTTTTCCCCAAAAGACCATTAAAGTATTGGATGAGCTCATTTTTAACAACCTGACTGCATAGCAACTAATCTGAGCTCCACTGAGTTTAAAATCAAATCATGAGTGCATGATGAGGTTTGGTTTCATACATCTTATAATTCATCACACCGACTAAATAACTCAGGAGCTGTGCAGGGAGAGATCAGTTTTCATCTTCTTACTTGTGGATGGCCACTTCTGATACATCAGATATGCAGCCAGTGAAAGATGTCGTTATGCCAAGAAGCAAATATGTTACATTAGCACTTTTCATACATAATTATATTAATATGATAATGTATGAAACATGATAATGTATGAGCTGATTTTGTCATCTTTAGGTGAAGGGGAAAGCAGATGGAATGCAGGGTGTCTACAGGTCCTTAAAAAGTCTTAACATGTCTTAAATTCAATGTTATAAGTCATTGAATAGTATTAAATTTGAATTTGTGAGGTCTCAACTACACAAACATTTTATCTAATTTCATTTATCCATATTTTAATTTCTTTTTGCGAAAATGCGCAAAGCCTTTCTGTGTAAAAGTTTCTACATTTCCAATGTTACAAATCAAAAACTGTTATTTCACTGCATACTTGCACTTATCTGTTGGCAAAATGTAGATTGACTTAACTCACTCTAATAACCGTATTCCTACCTAACACTTTCCTCTGCACAAGACCACATAAATATATACTACTTGCCTGCAAAGCTTAGATAAGTAAAACTTGATTAGTCCAAAAATCTGTCCTAAATTTGTTTAAAAGGTGTCTTGAACGAGACCGCTGCCAAGCTGCAGACCACTGTTTGAGACCAACAAACAATAAAACAGATTGTTTTCTAATGAGACATTGCTGCGTCTTGCAGTGGCTTTGTAGCGACCCATCACTGTTTTTACACTGAGGACAGTGCCATGAAAACCAGTTGTTTCTTTACTGAGATATTGATGGTTTCCTCAGCTGTGATTGCTCCACCCAGACTGGGTTTTTTAAGCCAAAATATGATCTCTTCTCAACCATAAGCAAGTGCTTTACATGCCTAAATCTGACCACACGTTAACCACAGTGTTGACAACAACATTTTTCCTGCTGTTTGTGTTGCTTTATTTAGTTCTGCTCGAATGTGTACACTTTTGAGAAGTAATTTAAAGAAGTAGATGTCTCATAGTATAAAAATCCCAGATTTTAGAGACCCGTCAGACACCCAGAGCTTTTTGTTCATCTGGTGTTGAAGTGAATGAGCATTATTTATACGGTTGACTGATTTCAAAACAGTTGTGGTTGGCAGATGTTTTGGTGTCTTGTTTGTCCCCATGTTTGGTTACACTACAGTCTGTTGACTGAAGTATGGAAATATAAACCATTTTTATTGATCCAGCCGATGCAAAGTACATCGGTACAAATAAGAGCCTTTTGGATAAATGAAAGCCACAAATCTAGTGTTCATAAATAAAGACAGCTGAGAGCAGTGGGAATGTAGGGCAGGTTTTAGCATATTTATTATTTTATCCTCTTACCTGTAGTGCTGTTTATCAGTCTAGATTGTTTTGGTGTGAGTTGCAGAGTGCTGGAGATATCAGCTGTAGAGATGTCTGCCTTCTCTCCAGTATAATGGAACTAGATGACACTCAGCTTGTGGTGCTCAAAGTGTCAAATAAAATACATTTGAAAAACTCAACATCAATGTCTCATTCAAGAAATCATGACCTGGTTACTCAAGATAATCCACAGACCTTGTTGTGAGCAGTTTCATGTAGGAACTATTTTCTTTCTACCGAACTACATCTGCCAACTGTATCACTGCGCTTGCATCTACTGCTAGCTCACCTAGCACCACTTAGTCTGTTAATATAGCTCAGCTAAGGAGGACGCCATTAATGTTTACATCTTGTGCTGTCATCAGCACGAGCCTCTCGTTCATGAGTAGATGCACACTTCTTTCTACTTGGTGATACGGATGGCAGGTGCTCAGTAGAAAGAAAATAGTTCCTACAAGAAACTGACTGGCTCAGACACACTTAACTGCACTGAATCACCGTGGGCAGCTGCAGTTCTATTGATAGTACAATTAAAGGTCCGTATCAACCCCCGGCAATAAACTGGGGACTGGGAGGTGAGCTAACTGTCCTCATAGGGGCAAACGCAGCGGTGGATTGGCCCAACAAACACCAACTTTCACCCAGGAGAGCGGTGTGCGGACCCTTGCAGACCCTCGTGAACTTTAATTTCTCTTTAAGCTGGTCATGATTTCTAGAAAGAGACGTTGCTGTTGAGTTTTCCAAGTGAAATTTTTTGGCAATTAAAGCGCCACAAGCTGAGTGTCATCTAGTTCCATTATACTGGAGAGAAGGCAGACATCTCTACAGCTGATATCTCCAACACTCTGCAACTCACACCAAAACAATCTAGACTGATAAACAGCACTACAGGTAAGAGGAAAAATATGTGCTTTTGATTTTGGGGTGAACTGTCCCTTTAAAACACTATCAACATAGCAGTTATCCTTCATTTTTCTAGATATTTATCCAATAAAGCTGAATTATTTGCACACTATTTGTCTCATAACAGCCAAACAAAAGATTTAAACTTGTTTATTCATGATAAAGTCAGTTTTATGTGCAGCAGACAGAGGTTACTCTGTGTGTTAGCCTGAGTTTATAACCCTGTTTTCTTATTTCTAAAGACTGAAAACCTCTCTTCTTTACCTCTTTTTCTTCTCCCTTCTTTCTTTGTCCCTTTCCCCTTTCCTTCCCTTCTCCCTTCCTTCCTTTCCTTCCTAGTCTCTGCACACTACCTGGTTTAATTTGAATTAATGTCACCTATAATGACGGAGTGTAGCCTCTGTACCTCACTAATGTCTCCAACCTTTGCTGAACACTCGTTTAGTATCAGCTGTGTTGCTGTAATAATGTGTGACAGGGCGGTAGGAGGGTTTTCCGTGTTAATCCTCTCTCAAAGCTCCGACTGGGAAAAAAAGCGGCGTTCACACAGGATGGCGCAGGAAGTAACGACAGAGGCGGAGCATGCAGGTTAAACATTCATTTGATCTTTTATTAAGGGACTTTTATTGTTGCTGGAATTGTGTTAATCTTACTTGTAGTGGGATCGGGTGCCGTTTGAGAGGCGGAGTAAACCTCCAGAGGCTCAGCTGAGGACAGAGACAGAGACAGGGACAGGGAGAGAAATGGCCGCAGCCGGAGCTGTTGGCTCAGAGCCGAAACATGTCAGGACCTTCCCTCTTAACTTGAGATCAAAGTTTCATTTCCGTTTGGTCTTCGGGGGTTTAGCCTACTGCGCTAAATGTGTCCTAAAGATGTCGGTGTGTGCGTGCAGAGAGGTTTAACACGGAGATTGAAGCGGAGGATTCAGCACCACCCGGAAATGGACAGCGACTGTCCTGTGAAGCGGATCACCAGACTCCATTCAACAATCTCATGTTTTAAGATGGAAACTATGAGCTGAAATCTCTTGGTTTGTCTTTTAATATCATTTAAAAAAAGGTTAAACATACATCTCTATAACACTAGGAGAGATTCCAGTGTTTGGATCCTGTGTTTCAGGTTTTGATGATGCCGTGTCAGAGACTGTTACCTAATGTTTACCGACCTTTATATCAGTGGAAAAGTCTGCAGCCTGCCTCAATTCTGTTTAGCATCTATAGCAAACATGTACTCATTGTCCTCTAGAAAGGATTTGACTTAAGGTAATTTTTTTGGGTTTGTGGCTTGCCTTTTGATGATCATTTCATTATTGTATTCATGATATTTTCTCGAAAAAAAGGTGCTTGATGCCACTGTATGTATTCAATTCAATTCAATTTTATTTATGAAGCCCAATATCACAAATCACAATTTGCCTCAGAGGGCTTTACAGCACACGACATCACTCTGTCCTTTGGAAAAACTCCCCAAAAAAAGCCTTTAACGGGGGGAAAAAAATGGTAGCAACCTCAGGAAGAGCAACTGAGGAGGGATCCCTCTTCCGGGACGGACAGATGTGCAACATATGTCGTACAGAACAGATCAACACAATAAATTTTTTAGTAATCCATATGGCTAAATGATGTAGAAATTAAGCCTCCTGGACTCTGGATATTCCCTCCCTTTAAAATTATATAGATTATTTTTAGGGTGTTTTCACATATAGTCCTTTTTAAACAAACCAAACTCAGTCCTCTTAAAGTGGACAAAAAAGTGGACCAACAGAAAAGCAACTCAGTTCTCTCTGTGTTCACACTGTAGCCTGTATGTAGTATATATTGATGTATTTTTGTTTTTACTTTGATGCAGTGTGATCATGAAGCCCCTTGCTTTCAGATAAACTGGACATGTGGACCAAACCACTCCTTGTCCTTCGTCCGTATAAGCGTTAAAGGCCGACATGGTTTCATCTGTTTTTTCAAGTGTCCCAGTGCAACAGCATGTGATCTAGAGGGCTGAATACAGTGGCAGAGAGCAAAGCAAACCTGGAGCACTTAGTGTTCACAAGGCACAGGTTAAGTGAACCACACCGTGGACTTGAAGCAAACCAAACTCAGACCACCTCCCAAGGTGGTTAGAATTGATTTCAAGGAAGCTAACAGGAAGTCAGTGCAGAGCAGCTCAGACAGGCCTGATGTGCTCTCTCTTCTTGGTTCTGATTAACAGCCGAGCTGCAGAGTTTTGAATGAGCTGAAGTCTCTCAGTGGTGTTTTTTGGAAGGCCAGTAGAAAGTGCGTTACAGTAGTCGAGGCGGCTTGATATAAAGGCATGAATCAATTTCTCTGCATGGTTTTCATTAAGAAACAGTCGTGCCTTAATGATGTTTCTGAGGTTGAAAATGATGTTTTCGTCACCCTGTTAACGTGGGACTGGAAGCTTAGATCTGGATCAATGATCACACCAAGACTTGTCACCTCAGATTTAATCCAGGGAGTTCAATTCTCCAGATTATTAAGCAGCATTTCTCTTTTTGTTTTTGGGCTGACAAGCAGGATTTCAGTTCTGTCTTCATTTAACTTTAAGAAAATTATTGCTCATCTATTTATTTAGGGCCAAAAGACAAGTAGTGATGGAGTTTATGGCTGCAGTAACTTTGGAAACTTTGGGATGTTGACAATGAAAGTCACCCAGCTCTGGTCTCAGACTTGACCAGGTCTCTCTGTTTGTTTGTAGGAGTTGACACAAGGCTGAAGTTTACCATCGAGCCATCGCTGGGAAAGAATGGATTCCAGCAGGTAGGACACATAATAATGCTGCAACCAGTTTGTATGATTCTGTTTTGTTACTGCTTTCGGCTGTTGATCTAATGTGTGTATATGTGTATTTATATGTGTTTCTAATGTGTGAGTGAATGTGATAAACGCTGACATCTTAAACACTGAAGACCTTTGTCTCCTAACAACAGTAAATGATACAGTATTTTCCATGAAGTATTGATGTTGTATTGCAGGCCTCAGTGGGAGTGTGCTGGTTAATTAAATGGTTATAAAACAGTGTGTGTTTTCTTCCCCACAGTGGTACGACGCGCTTAAAGCAGTGGCTCGGCTCCCCACTGGGATACCAAAGGAATGGAGGAAGAGGGTGAGTAACTTCAGTCTGAATCAGGGACTAGTTTTGTTCCAAAGTTGTATAATTGGCTAGAGTTGGTTGGTGTTCTCACGGCAGCATTTACAAGCGGAGCAGATCAAATGCCTTGTGTGTGAAAGCTGCTCTTGATTGGTCAGAATTTCCATGTGGGAAAAATCCAGGAAGTAAAGCAAACGTTGAAGAAGAGTACACTTGCAAGATAAATGTGACACTTCCTAATGTCACAATGGAGGGACAACTACGCAGGTTGATTTTAGTCCTGCTCATTGAACCAAACAGGGCAGGTGTGAAAGCACCTGAAGTACATGGCACATTTTTTTCCCAGTGGTGGCACTGCAGTGATTCTCTATACTCACAGTTATATCAGTCGCAGCCTTGTAGCTGTTGCATGTTCACTAAACTCTGAGCCACAACCCAGAAATATCTCCCATATAAAACAACATCTTTATAAATAAGACCTCATGTATTTATCTTCTTTGTTTAAGTCTGTTTTTGAACCCAGAGGGTCTTTAGTAAAAGAGAGTGATGACCTGGTTGAGCTGTTACAAGAAAAGCGTGTTTTCTTTATCGCTGCCAGCCTGCAAGCGGAGTTTCACAGTCTTCAGAGAGGAAGCGTAGTCTGAAAGAACAATATGCAGAGGCACTTTGTCAACAATGCTCCATTCATCTCACATCATAACTTCATCTCTGGGGAGAAGAGACCAGGGAAATTGAAGCGATTACTTTCATCTTGTCGGGGGAGATAAACAATGAAATCTTGTCTTCTTCCCTGAACGTGCTAAACAAAATGAATCACTGTAAACAAGGGGGCCTCTCACACAAGTGCTGGAGGAAAGAGAAAGCTGAGAATGTTATGGAAGATAAACTAGGAGTGTTTAAATATTTGTTCATGTGACTCAGTGGAGACAGTGACTGAAAATCTGTCCTGATGTTTGAACCGTTTCTCCTCTAAGTTTATTTGCTGCTGACATTATTCTTGTATCAATGCGGCTGTTGTCCTTCTGCAGGTGTGGCTGACGCTAGCAGACCAGTACCTCCACAGTATCTCTATCGACTGGGAGAAGACGCTTCGTTTCGCCTTTAACGAGCGCAGCAACCCTGACGACGACTCTCTCGGCATCCAGATCGTCAAGGTAACCAGGTTCTATTGTTATATCGGGATGAATATGTATGTACAGTGTGTGTATGCAGCATTTTTAAAGTGTGTCCTGAGTCTCAGCATTTGTCCAGCACGCAGACTGAAATGTAGAGACTGTTCAAGAAAACACATTATTTTAGTACGGTTTTGGTACTGCAGCTCATTTAGAATATTTTGATATACAGTCATTGGTGTAACGTATCGTTTGGACCTAGTTTTAAACGAGGATGAGGAAGAACGCGAGGAGTATCTTAGCAGATAGCGCCCATCCTCTCCTCAGCTTGTTCGAGCTCTTGAGCTCCAGGAGGCACTATAGAGTCCCTCTGGCAACTAAAACTGTATTTAGGACGTCCTTCATCCCAAGTGCTGTGTTGTCTTTTGTGTTTGGTGAGCCAGAGACAAATTTCCACCCATGGTGGACAGTAAATCTGAAGAAATTCTCAAAATTGTTCAAGTTGATGGGTTGAAAAGTGAGCTCTTCTTGTCGTATTTGGTTTAGTATTTGGGACTACAGGTTTTTTCCCAGTTTATTTCATTATATTTTAGGAAAATAACATTAGTCCCATGTGCCCAAAGACTAAATATATAACAAGAAAATGGCTGTATCTCAGAATAATACAAGTAGAGTCGAGTATTTGGTATCACTTAACCCATAACTAGGGGTGTCCCATATCCTAGTGTTCATGATGATATTATACACAGTCGTCTATATGCCAATGTCACGGTGTGTCTTAGCCAGTCTCTGTAATCATGTGTAGTTGCCCTTTTTTGCATTTTTATGGTTCACTTCTAGCATATATTAACATAATTTTGGCATTTCTTTGTAGTAATCTTATTTTGTGTTTTATATTGCTTGTAGATTTTTATTCTGTATTTTTGTTCTTTGTTGTCTGTCTGTAACTTATGTTGTTGCTTCACTTGGCCAGGACACTCTTGAAAGAGAGATTTTTAATCTTTAGATAAGGTTTTTGTGGTTAAATAAAGGTTAAATAAAATAAATGAAAATAAACTGGCATTTTTCTTTATCATACTTAATATATAATTTGGGCACAAGTGGGTTAATAAATGTGTACAAACAACTCAGCAACCTGCGTTCAGTAACAGTAAGATTTGTATGAAAGCTCTAGAAAAGCTAAGAAATGGACTTTGGTTTTGTGTGTTGTCAAGGTAGAGGACATCTTATGTGATCCTTAATAACTATGTGAGGTCTAAGAAAAAGAGGGTTTCATTTCAACCAAAGACACACAGGCTGTTTCACACAACAGTCTGACCCTGTTTAGCTGTGCTAAGTGATTTTATTGACAAGAGATGTTCAAGAAGTGCACAGTAATGATGGCTTACATCAAATATGGACCCAAAACAGCTCAACTAACCATAATTGATGTTTTCCTACTGATTATATGTCAACATATCCCTCTAATTAAATACAGTCCATCCCTTAAAAGTTGATGTGACTGTGAGGAGCAGTGTCCGGTGGAGGATGTTTACTCATGACTGTGCGTCAGAGAGCGAGATGACAGCATCATGGAAACACTGCAGCTGTTTTATATCTCTCAGTGACTCATTGATTCAACACAGTAATGGCTGTCTCTCCGTAAAAGTCTGATCACCTTCTTCTCTGTGTTTACCTTCTCGTCACTCGTCTTTAATGCACGAAGTGATGATGAATTAATCCAGTTAATGCACTGATTTACGCTAAAATAATCCATGCTGTACGTCCTTGTCCAGGACCTGCACAGGACGGGCTGCAGTTCTTACTGCGGCCAGGAGGGGGAGCAGGACAGGGTGGTGCTGAAGAGGGTGCTGCTGGCGTACGCCCGCTGGAATAAAACTGTGGGCTACTGCCAAGGGTTCAACGTACTGGCTGCACTCATACTGGAAGTTACAGAGGGCCATGAGAGCGATGCACTCAAGGTACGCTAGAAGTGGAATAATATGCGACTTCCTGGTAGAGTTTTTATGTTTCCTTCTTCCCTTTAGACAATGATTAAACTTCAGTGTGTTTTTCCACTCCTCTGTCCTCAGGTGATGATCTATCTGATTGACAAAGTGCTGCCTGAGAGTTATTTTGCCAACAACCTCCGAGCATTGTCAGGTAAACACAGCGAAACAGGCTGATTCAGGTCGAAACTGATCACTTCCTGATAGAGATGAAAGAAAACAACTGCAGCCCAGAAATGAAATACAAGTTCCATACTTTGCTATAAAATACTTACAAAATTAGCCGTCCACTCTTATTAAAGTATGCAGTCTCTACATTGCAGATACATTAGAGATGTATCATTCTTGTATTAGTATACTTGGAAGAGTACAAATCCCCTCTGATTTAGAGCTGAAAACATTACCTAACTGATTGATAAAGTCATTGACAAAATGTTTCTGCAACAATTCATTTGTTCCAGCCTCTCAGATGGGACTATTCATTGTATTTCTTGACAGTTAATTAAGGAAATATGGATTTTGTACTGCTGATATGGCAAAACAAGCTGTTCAAATATGTCAGCTTGGGCTTGTGGAGATTTTGATGCAGATTTTCTCACTATTTTGTGACATTATGTTGTAAAAAAAAATCAAATAATGCAGGGAATAATGGGGAAATTAATCCATCGGGTTATTGTCTTTCTGAGCCTCAAACCAACAGAGGGTTTTAATCTCTAATGTCTTCCTCTGTCAGTGGACATGGCGGTGTTCAGAGACCTGCTGCGCTTGAAGCTGCCCAGACTGTCCCAGCATCTCCACCACCTTCAGAAAGCTGCCAACAGAGAGGCTGGAGGTACACATCTGTGTGTTTGTGTGTGTGTGTGTGTCAGGGTTTACTGAGATGCTACCTGGTATAAATGTTCGGTGACTACAGTCTGCAGAGCAACCTGATGTTACTTAAACTGTTGAAGAGACAAATGTTGTGTGTTCATGTCTCTGAATAAGTGTCTTACTGTGGGAGTGTGTATGTGCAGATAACTCCACTAATATAACAAACAACACGTCTATCCCCTCTCAGGCAGTTACGAGCCTCCGCTGACCAACGTGTTCACTATGCAGTGGTTCCTCACCATGTTCGCCACCTGCCTGCCAGCGCCCACCGTTCTGAAGATCTGGGACTCAGTGTTCTTCGAGGGCTCAGAGGTGCTGTTTCGGGTCGCCCTCGCCATCTGGGAGAGACTGGGAGAGTGAGTGTACTGTTGCTTACAGAATTAAGGATTCAAATTCAACATTTAATTTTATGATATTCATGCTCAAACATTTAAAAAGTATATTAAATGTTAAATATTTAGCCTTGTTCTCGTCAGATTTTGAACCATGACATTAAAAATTCCCACTGAAACCCAAAGCAATACTGACTTTATGACTATAATCACCTTTAATAGTTATTACTAAGCTACTACTATTATTAAAATACTACATGCTAGAATGTAGAATTTACAGAAACCCTAAACTATATCTATATATATATCTAAATATATCTATATCTATATCATCTATATATATATAGATATAGTGTCGAAAGGGGTCAGTTGAGGTGGTTTTGGCCTCCTGGGTGCCTGCTTCGGGCACGTCCCACTGGTAGGAGGCCCTGGGGCAGACCCAGGACACGCTAGAGGGATTACATATCTCCTCTCCATGGAAACGCCTCAGGGTCCCCCAGGAGGGGCTGGAAAGTGTTGCTGGGGAGAGGGACGTCTGGGGTGCTTTGCTTGGCCTGCTGCCCCTGAGACCTGGCCCTGGATGGAAGCGGATCAAAATGGATGAATGGATATACATATATATTTACACAGATCAGTCAAAACATTCGAACCACTGACAGGTGAAGTGACTAACTTTGATTATTTTGTTCCAATGCATTGTTCTGTTGGGAAACCTTTGGTTCTGACACTCATGTGGATACCACCTGACATGCTCCACGCACTCAAACAGCGTTGCAGACCAAGTATGCCCCCTCGTGGCAACAGCAGGATAATGACCCATGCCACACTGCAAACATCACTCAGGAATCACTCAAGGAATGTGACAAAGACCTCAACGTGTCAACCTGGCCTCCAAATTCCCCAGATCCTGATCTGAATGAGCATCTGTGCCAATAAACCACCTCACAACTCATTGGACTAAATGGATCTGCTGCCAACGCACTGGTGCCAGACACCCCAGGACACTCCCATAGGTCATGTGCCCATGTCTCAACAGGTCAGAGCCAAGTCCGATCCAAGGAGGCCCCACCTTGGATTAGGGGTACATCTGGGGTACCGGCACGTCACAAGAACCCTTGAGCAGATTGGCACCTGGGAAATTTAAAAGCCAGGTCGACACCTTGAGCTCTTTGTCACGCTCCACAGCCCATTTCTAAACAGTGTTTGCAGTGCTGGGGGGCCACTGCCACTGGGGAGTACTGTTGCCATGATGGGGGGGAGTACTTGGTCTGCAACGGTGTTTGAGTGGGTGGAACATGTCAGGTGTTATCCACATGAATGAACAATGAACAGAACAATGCACTGGAACAAAATAATCAAAGTTAGTCACGTCACCTGTCAGTGGTTTGAATGTTTTGGCTATCAGTGTATATATATAGTGTCGAAAGGGGTCAGTTGAGGTGGTTTTGGCCTCCTGGGCGCCTGTTTCAGGCACGTCCCACTGGTAGGAGGCCCTGGGGCAGACCCAGGACACGCTAGAGGGACTACAGGAAAAAACTCACCTTTCCCTAACACAACCAGTGGTTAGCCCTGTTGAATCCTTCCTAAATATCATTATTATAATCATTATAAATCTTTTTCATATCCATCATATTGAATGTGATTGACACTGAGTGACATACAAGGGTAACCTTGATGTTGGATTTTGGAAAACTGAATCTGAATATTTACAATTTCCAACATTTATTTCCCTCTCCTTATATCCTCCTCTCACCTGATTGTCTCCTTCCCTCCTGCCTCCATCTTCCCATCTTATAAACGCTGCTCGTTTTCTTCCCTCTGTGCAGGAGGATCGAGTACTGTCAGACGGCCGATGAGTTTTACAGCACGATGGGTTGTCTCACTCAGGAGATGCTGGAGCACAACCTCATCGATCCGTCTGAACTCATGCAGGTAGGGTATGAACAAAACTGCTCACACCTCTTTGAACTCTTAAATGTTTTTAAAATTGGTATAAGCACTGTTTACCTGATTTTTCTTCCTCCTCTCTGCTCTCCATCCATCAGGAGGTTTACTCCATGGCAGTGTTTCCCTTCCCTCAACTGGCTGAGCTGAGAGAGAAGTACACCTACAACATCACTCCGTTCCCTACCTCAGTCAAATCCAGTGGAAGGTTTGGTCTACACTTATGAATTACAATACATTTTAATTATAAGGATGTCCCAGTCTGTTCTCAAAGATCAGTATCAAGGCCGATCAAGGCGTTTTTAATTGATTGGTATTGGTTATATTGAGCTACATAGAGACCAAATCAGTCTTCTTTTGTCTGTTAATTATCCATGTGTATATGTAAAATGGTGGTGATGGGGACATGCTGCAGTGGCAGTGGTGATGAGGATGTCATAATCTTCTTCCAGTGGCGGACTGGGCAGCTGGGAGAGCGATGACGACGCCGAAATGGATGATGAAGACTCCGTGGTGACGGCGCTCGGTTGCCTGGGTCCCCTGGGCGGCCTGCTGGCCCCCGAGCTGCAGAGATACCAGAAACATCTCAAAGGTCAGTGCAGCCACACAAACTGCCACACGGGATTTAAACGGCAGCCCAGTGGAGAGCGCACAGCCAAGTGGCTCAAAACAAACTGCTGCCCCAAATCCTCGTGTTTCTGCCCTCGATTTGACTCCAAGTACAAACTGCGTCTGATCTGTTTCCTCCAGACAAATCCGCACTTCCTCCTCCCTCAGCGGCTCCACCAAAGATGGAAAAAAGGCAAACAGCCCGAGGGACTTAGTTAAAAACATTGGTTAGGATCTGAAGTAGTTGCTCTCCAGAGAGATTTAAAAATGACTTCAGAGAGAGAAATTAGTGTTTCATTTAACCCATAAGTAGATCCCTGCACAACTGAATTGACCTGGTTCAAAAGAGCAGCTTGACTCATGTTTAATTGTGCCAACTGAACGTCAACAAATCATCACCACAGTCATTCTGAGACAACAGTATAATTACAGTAAACACTAAACTAAACTAAACCACCAGCTGCCTCTTCAGTGTAACTTACACTGTGTGCTGCAGTGTTACATTTGTCAGTTATTAATTTTCTCCTGTGTCAAATGTTCTTGTTAGTTTTTATCAGATTAGTTTTGTTTGGTCACGATTCACTTGACTAAACGTCTGGACAGTCAAAGAAAGTCTAAGTATCTTAGATTTAGTCAATGAAAAACAGTCTTTTTAATTTATTTTTTAGTGATCTGATTATATTGAACATTTCACACAGTCTAGTCAAGTCAAAACAAATTATTCTAGGGCTGCCCCCGACTAACAATTTTCCTAATCAACCAATAGTCGTCATTTAGCTCCATTAGTCGACTAGTCACCCGCATGTTTACGATATGAATGTGATGATGAAATTATATATTTTGGTGGTTTGAGTTGAAGGTGTGAGAAAGAATAGTCTCAGTAACATTGTTAACACTGTGCTACATTACAGAGAAATACAAACCGTACTAATGAACCTTCATTAATATAGGCCTATATTTTATCTCCAAGTGCACGTCACACACTGAGCGAGCCGCCTGTTAATGACGCTGTGGGCTAATGGGCATGTAGCTACTTCCATGTTTCACATGATACGTCATGTTTGTAGTGGACCAATGAAGATGAGTTTACATATCACCTTGGGTTGGTCCTTCACCTTCTCAAAATGATCCCACACTTTGGATTTCCTGCCCCACATGTTATTAACTAGCCTGTGGAATAACCGCAGGTACCAGCCCTGGAAATTAGGGGCCGCACACATGCTGCGTCTTTAACCATCTGGAAAACTCTAGGCTCTGGGCTCTGGGCGCTTTTAAGAGCGCGGCGGCGGGTCATTTTCACATCTTAGTCATGGAAGAGAAGGTCATTGACGAACATATTCAGTCATAGTTTTCATAAATGCTGCTGGGTTTGATTTGGTCTTTGCAACACAAGAGGATGGAGAGCTGCTGCAAAGTGATGAAAAAAAATCAAACACTGACCTTTTTAAGTAGTGCTAAAGAGAAAACAAAGAAAATGTCAAATATCTCAACACAATCCATGTTCACGTCCCTTCAAAGGTCAGCTTTGTCTGAAACTGTAATGTTGATGATGCCTTCAGAGGCAAACAAACAGGAAGCACTGACTCAGTCTGCTCGGATGGCTTCATCCAGACCTGAAGTCTGTGATAACTGTAACTTTAGACTGACTGTATCACTGTGGTCCGCAGATCGGTCTCAGTCATGTACAGTATGTAGTTCAAGAAACATTTGGCACGTACTTTAGTGTCTGGAGTGGTCAGCTGATCTTGATTAAAGAGGATGAAAGTCAAATTGGGTGAGCAGTAAGTCAGAAAAGGAGCTTAGAAAGACTAAAAAAAGACACATTGGATTTTGTCAGATTTGTGTGTTTTACTGGAATATTTCCCTCCACTCTTGAACCAAAGCTCTGGACTCTAATCTTTGAATCTCCTCATTTCTTCAGTCTTAAAATCTTAAAACAAAATCAAAGTCATGAATTAAATCCAACATGTAAAAATAGTGTCAGACAGTGCTGGGTAAATGGAAAAGAGTTGATATTGTAATACACAACACAACAACAGTGTTTATTCTTCTTCTTCTTTGTGTCTCCAGACCAGCGAGGGGAGCAGGGGAACATCGCAGAGCTGAGCCCAGGAGCGGTGGGAGCTGGAGGAGGTGGAGGTGGAGGAGGAGGAGGAGGAGCTAAGGCAGAGCATCAAGCAGCAATCAACAGCATGATGATGGAGAGGATGAGCACCGACATCTGCGCCCTGAAGAAGCAATACGCACGCATCAAAAGGCGGCAGCAGCAACAGGCTATGCAACTCTACATACGCACAGGTGGGAGGAAACAGTCATAATAATCATGATCATAACTTTGTACATTTATTTTTAAGACTATAACTGCTTTTTCTATTTATTATTTCCACATTAATGTTATGAGGGAAAAGTCTTGAAAACTGTCCCCTTAGGACATTGGATCCCTCAGTGGGAACATTTCCTTTTTTTATTCTAATCCACCACATAAAAATGAGGCATACCTACATCAGTTACATTTCTGTTGTATTTTTTATCCATATCAAAACAGATAAACATTAAAATCACCATGTTAAATATATGCAATTTAGTATGGCTTGACAGCAACATGCTGTGATGGGTGCAGTGGTTTTAACATCTCTTTGGAATCACTGCTTTAGGATTTATGTTAAATCCCGGCTTCTTTATAGGTGGTACAGTGATTTATTGTTCATAAATACACACAAACTTCTCATTTCAGAACAAAATGTTCAGTTAATTGTAAGGGCATCGTCCCTAAAACGCTGTATTGTTTAAATCCCAGCAGTAGGCTGATGGATTTTTGAAACAAAAAAGACTGGATAGACCAGGAGTCGGCAAACTGTACTATCAGAAGAGCCATTTTTGGAGTTATTAGCTGTTGGTACTGATTTTGGGGTGAAACCTCTCCTCTTCCAGGAAGCTTCCTCCATCTCACTCTGACGCACTCTGGGTCTCTGTAACGAAGAGAAGTACACAGCACACTGCAAAAAAGACTGCTTGACTTGAAGAATCTCAGTTGACTGCGTGTTCTCCGACTGATGATTCAAATCTTTGACTTTCAGGGCGCAGCTGTAACAGTTTTGCTCCAAATGTATGCATATTACCTAATATAAATATGTGCACATAGCACAGGAGCACTGAGGTGATGTTTTCTCGGCAGCACAGTTTTTGGTGTTCGAGAATTACACTTTCTTTTTGTCGTATTTATGCAGGTTTAGCAGCTTCAAACGCTGCACAATCCTTTTATGAATTCACCCCTGAGTGAGCGTATTGTTTGCTGACAGTGGCAGTTAATGTCAAAGCCTTTATTAAAACACAAAAACTGGCAAGTCAGCGCTCCGTCTGTAAACAAAACTGTGAGCACACAAACACAGCCAACACTGGTGAGATACAATACAGGAAGAAGGACAGAAACACATGCCCGCAGCGTGAAGTTTGATGTATTTGATGATGATGTGTGACTCGTAGGACCTGAACATGATGTGGCCACAAGTCCAGGGGTTCTCCAGGAGCATCCCAACAAACACAGCGACAGTACCGACCACCACACTGACGGTACTGGTGTCTAACCAAATCATCATCTGAAGCTGGGTGTTCTGGGGCTGATCTCAGGGTCTCTAATGGTTTATTCCTGCTGAATTAAACTAACTGAATCATTTAAGGAGGATGGTTACTGTACGTCTATCATTGGTTCCCGAGACAGATTTCCAATTGAATTTTCTCACTTGATTTAGAATGAATTAAGAAAAAAATTCCCTAATTGTGGAAATAAAACATCGTACAGCTTAAAGAGTCCATGTTCAGATTCAAACAGGTGTACAAATGCTTTTAGAGTTTTCTCTGTCTAAACTGAGGAGAAAGCCTCTGGGAGAAAAACGCGTTGGAAATCTGTGGAGGGAACTGCTGCCTTAAAAATATTGACTCCTGTCCAGGTTGTGTAACTGTAAACATAACCAGGTCTTGGTTGTTTTAGCTCGAGAACATGTCGTGCTCTCAAAATGCTGGAGGACTCATACATGTATGATTCACTGTGTGAAACAGCAAATGTAGCTGCAGCGCTCAAAGCAAACACAACATGTAGTTAATGTACACTATGAAAATGTTATTAAGAGGAGTACTGTAGAGTCTGACCGGCATTTTGAGAGCATTTTGAAACGGGTGCTAAACTCTGCTTTAATTAATTTAATTACTTTTTTTCTGACAGCTAGCAGGGACAGCTGGTGATGGTGTTTTCTTTTTGCAGGTCAATAAACCAGCTATATTCTGAATATTTATTTGGAGACATCTTTCGCTACTGAACACAAGAAAAGTCCATCAGATGCATACATTGACTTTTTTTTAATAACTGAAACATCAGTTTAAACACCAGAAAATTACAGTTGTGTTAATGTGTTGTTAGCTGCTGTATACCAGTGGTGGAAAGTAACAAAGTACATTTACTCAATTACTAAACTTAAGCACAGTTTTGAGGTATGTCACTTAAGTATTTCCATTCTCTGCCACTTCATAATTTTATTTTAGAGCTAGTTTGTTCATCAGTTAATCAGTTTGAGTAATTTTTTAAGAAAAAAAAAAAATCTAATTTCTCTGATTCCAGATTTTTAAATGATTTTTTTTGTCCATTGATTTCTGTGAAAGCAACAATAGTGTGTCAAAATACAGATACAATATTATATTTTCATTTTAGCCCAGATTGCCTCATTTGTAGTGGATGGCAGATTAAAATTGTTAATTGGGTCAATTAATTCATCGATCAGGCCTAGTTGATAACTATGACGTTAGCCACACATTAATTTGATATTCGATTAATCAATTTGAGTAAAAAACAGTCAACGTTTCTGATTCTAGCTTTTTAAATGTGAATATTTTCCGGCTTCTTTACTCTTTGTGCAGTAAACTTAATATATTTGGGTTGTGGACAAAACAAGACATTTGAGGACGTCATCTTGGACTTAGTCACCATTTTGTGACAATTTAAAGACCAAATTACTAATCAATTAACTCAGAAAATAATCGACAGATTAATCAACAATTAAAATAATAGATTGTGGCAGCCCTACTCTACTCCACCACATTTCAGAGGGAAACATTGTACTTTTTACTCCACTTTATTCATGTAAGAACTGTAGTTACTTTTCAGATTCAGATTAATAAAATAAATTTAATCAACAAACTAATTATGATATTATTATGGTATATTAATGAGGCTTTATTGGTCCCCTGAGGGGGAAATTCACAAGCTACCCAGCAGTATATAAACAGCACCAAATTTATATTAAAGTGATAAACACATTAATGTATCAATAATTATAATCAAATAGTATTATATATATTATTTTGAAATGGACCAGTACTTTTACTTTTAGCTCTTTAAGTACATTTTGATGCTGTTACTGTTGTACTTTAACTTCAGGAAAGTTTTAAATGCAGGACTTTTACTTATAACAGAGTATTTAAGAGAAGTTAAGTTAAGTTAAGATAAAATAACAAATTAAGATAAGATAAATTCAGCTCAAATAAGATATGATAAATTCAGATAAAATAAGGTAAGATAAATTTAAATACAATAAGATAAATTTAGATTAAAAAAAAGATAAGATAAGATAAAATAAGGTAAATTTAGATAAAATAAGATAAAATAAGGTAAGATAAATTTAAATAAAATAAGATAAGATAATTTTAACTTAAAAAACAAAAGATAAAATAAATTTAGAGCAAATAATATAAGATAAATTTGAATAAAATAAATTAAGATACATTTAAATAAAGATAAGATAAGCTAAAATAAATTAAGATAAGATAAGGCAATCTTTTATTTGTCCCACAATGTGGAAATTAGTGCAAACAGGAAGCATCAGTAAAAAACAAACACAAAGCAACATATAAGTACGTACTGTACTGTCGTTTTGCTTCTGTCACTGAAGTATAAGATCTGCGTATTTGTTCTGCCCCTGCTGCACACAGTTCAGTCCCTACTGGCTACATTATGATCCTGTTCCACTCATAATAACAACAAAACACTGTGCACCTAATGTACCTGTAATTCTGACAGGCATCAGTTAATGCTTCATTTAACAAAACTCTGAGGACGTCCTCAGCGGTGACAGATGTCTCCAAATGATTCATGTGTTCTTTGGCTGCATGCTGCAGGTTCCTCTCACTAACATTTTGTTACCCACCTCTGCCTCCTGCTGCCTGTTGCTCCTCTCGTCTCATGCTAACATATGACTGGTGAAGCTTGTATAACAGAATTACAGTGAGGTTTCTCTTTCAGATTCAAACATCTGTGCACACACTCACCTCTCCTTCCACATTAATCATCACTCATATGTAAACACTCTTTAAAGCTCAGTAATCAGACATCTTTACATCAACACTGGAAAATACCCAATATATGTTGTATAACATGAGAGACATTAATGTGCATCTGACCAATAGTCCAAAATACTGTGTCTTTCTGATGATACTGATGATAAATCCTTCTGAGAATAATGTTTGGACGCCCTCTGGTGTCTGATGGAGGAGCTGTGAACAGCAGCTGTATTTCTAATTGTGACTCAGCTGTTACAACAATATATTTATTTCTCATGGATCATTTTTTTAGTAACATAATTATTTGTTTAAAACAGCTTCTCAGATTTGATGATTTGTTATTTTCTGATACATATCTATAAATTGAACATGTCAGGGTTGGACAAATTACATCACTTTGGTAATTTAAAATTGATATTTTTAACATAAGCACAATTAACATCGATTTATAAAAGGTCCGGAGTGTTACTAAAATAAATAGGCTTGACTAAAGCCTTGGAACATGAACTTAATAACTCATATATCAAAACAAATAGTCCAGGATAACCAAATGAAACAAAACACCTGAAGCCAGTTGTCTTTTCACCTCCTCAGCATCCTTTTTTTTCTTCTGTCTCTCTCTATCCGAGGGAAGGGGCGGGGCCATGGGGCTCTTGCATGTGTGTCCTAATACAGCCCGAACCTGACTTGAGCCTGTGAAACGTGGGAAATAAGGCCCGACCCGAGCCAGACTCTTTGGGTCCTGACAGGTCCCGTCAAGATCATGCACAGCTCTAGTTGGGTGGCGTGGTTTGGGAAGAAGAGAGGGGGAATGACGCAGCAACAAAGGCCTCAGCCTAGATACAAATTCACCTACACTGTCTCCAGTATCTCTTTTTCTAGCCTCATAGTATCTGTTATAAGCCTGTTTTAATATGTGTTGTTCTGTCCCCTAACCTTAAATCTGTCCTCCAGACAAGTGTCCCGCCACCCGTGTCCTGCCTTCCCAGCTCAACCCTTCCAGCTCCGTAATCAACCACCTCCTTCTTGGCCGGAGACCACGCGGAGATCCCCGAGGCTCCAGACTCACATCCACTAACACATCCACACTCCCGGGGTCCCGATCTGCTTCCCTGTCCCAGAGTCAAGGCTCCCCGGCCAGGCAGCGCTGCGGCTCGCTGCTCTCCAACAGCACTGGGTCTCCAGGGAGCTCCGGAGGAGGCGCGGGGTCGCCCTGGCGCGCTCATGTCCGGGTACATCGGAGGAATATAGCCAGGGCTCGAGCACAGCTGGGCTTCGGAGATTCAGAGGAAAGGGAAGATGAGGATGAGGACGAGGAGGGAGGAGGATCAGCGAGCTTTGAGGGTGAGGAGGAGAAGATAAAGGAAAATGAGGAAGGTGATGAGGAGCAGAAAGAGGGCAGTGACTCCTCTGTGTCTCCATCTCCTGACCCCTCTGGTACAGGGTCAGTGTGTGAGGAGGCTCCACAGGATGCAGATGAGACAAAAGAGGCGGAGGTGTCAGAGGTGGTGGTGCAGCTGGACTCCCTGGATCTGGAGGAGGAGTCAAATCCGTCCCCAAACCCACAACCAGAGTCCAAACCTGCTCCCCAGGTCCCTCTTCTCCCTCCTCCGCCGTCCTCAAACAAACACAAAGAGTCTGACTCCTCAGGTTCGGAGAGATGCACCGCCTCTGACAGACTCTTTCCCTCCATCGCTTTACCTCCACCTCACCACTCCCTCAGCACCTCACCCTCCACCCTGAGTCCGTCCCCCTCTCCGGTCCCCACATCGACTTCTCTCGGTCCGTCCTGCTCGTCCTCTCCTACACCACCCTCAACCCCAACGCCAAGCTCCGCATCCTGCCTCCCGTCATCCCCTTCAGCTAACGGCTTCTCCTCTCTAACTCTCCCCGCGTCCTCCACCTTTTACAAAACCTCCTCCCCCTCCACTCCCTCACTTTCCTCCATCTCCTTATCCTCCAGATCTCAATTATCCTCTTCCCCTTCGACCCCAGCGCTCTCGTCCACCGTCACTCCCAAGCAGCAGGTCTTTTCCCCTTTCCCTAGCGTGAAGCAGCCGAGGAAATCGGCAGCAGCCAGAAATCTCGGCCTCTACGGTCCAACATCCAGAACACCCACGGTACACTTCCCTCAGCTCAGCCGCAACCTCAACCGCAGTAGTGCTGCCGGCGCCACCGGGAGCCGTTGAAGACCTCTGCGCTCCTGAACTGCTAGAAACACAGTCGTTACATGAAGAGTCATTCTAGTATCTACACCATGTTGCCTCCTGGATATCAAGAAAATAACCCTAACATTTAAGAACAACTTAAGTGTGAAGGAAACCTCTTCATGTTTTGTTTATTTTTTCAACCACATTGTTACTGTACAGCCGAGGGACACAGGACTGCAGGACTACTACAGTGTCGAGCCCTTTACAGGTTATTCTTGACTGTGACGATAAAAAGTGATGTAGACTATGTTTGACGAACTCTCTGAAAGGTTACACTGCATCTGTGCTGGACGTCGGTGTCTCTTCAGTGGTGATTTTGGGAACATTTAGTTTCCCTGGACTTAAAGATGAAGACACTCGGCCTGGACTCATATGGACCTCACGTGGCAACATGATGAAGTAACGTGAAATTACACAATAGCCATCCAGTTATTTCTATGCCAAGTATTCAACAAAATAACCCAAGAATCAAGACGTACCTAAGAATTGCTGTAAATGAGGGATAATAAAAAATGTCGTATGTGTGTGTGCCCCAAAACAACTTCCCAATCGTCAAATGTTTGATGTCCTGAAGCACTTCACTTTTTCTTTCTTTCCTCTCTGTCTTTAACTTGATTGTCGGACATGAGGCTTGTCTTATCTTGGACAATAAGATCTACTCTGAGACCAAGGTTTGTTTTGACCATTGGGGTGTGACTACTGTGCAAATGAAATGTGTCGAAGACAGGAAAAAAAATCACTATATCAAATCATATTAGTAGCTGTGTTCACATCAAAATAAACCTACACAGCAGTTACAAGGAGACCTCAATGTTTATTCACAGTATATCCAGTATAGTCCTACCACACCACATTCCTACTTCAAAACTAAACACTTAACTGCTGCTTTATATGAAATAAATACAAGGAGAAATCCCAGTGTGGTCAGCTATGTCATTCTAGAGAAACAACGTCTCACTACATCCTGCCTCCAATGGGTTTTTATTTGAAAGTTTTGCTTTGATTTCATTTGACTCAACAGAAATAAACCCTTCATTTTTTTTTACACACATTTTACAAACATTTATTGCTAGTTCAACAGACAAACACTCAGCTGCACAAAGAAAACCATTTTTAACCTGTTTGTACAAATTGTTAAAACAAAGATTGTAGCTGGAAGTGACATTGTAGTGTGTAATTATTATTTGTAGATAAAACATTTAATATTTTATTATTTTTTAATCCAAGTCAATCAATAATAATTATCTTAACTATTTAAAAACTCATGAATTGTATAATAACGTTTTTTACTTTCCCCTGCAGTTCTCAAAACGGGGAAGAAATATAAGTAAACACCGTCGCGGGATGTCACTTCCGGTCGCCATCTTTGTTTACATCAACGAATAGCCGCTAAACCAGTTAAATGTCTTACTTGTCCCACGGGTGGAATATTTTTCCCGTGGGTTGTTCCGAGGCGTTGTTCAGGAATGTGGAAATGTTTTCAAAATGGCGGTAAGTGTTGCAAATTGACCCGCCGGGTTTTTTTTAAACCCGTGAACTGAGAGAAACGCATAAATTAGCCGTTAGCTAACAGTTAGCATGACGTTATTCTAAATGTCTCAAATGTAGAAACGGGGAGGGAAGTTACACCAGAGGCACAAACTGGGACTGAACTATACTGCCGGTTTCTAAAAATACAAAAAATAATATTTATAATAATGTTAGCAAGTGAAATGTGGTCTGTGAGAAGCTACAGAGCAGTTAGCCTTGATGAGGGTTAAGTTAGCATGGGCTACAGCTAATGTTAGCTACGCACTCTCATACTGTCATTTCCAAACCAATGCAGGTGGTCAAATGTAAATAGAAATAAATTCTTCACAGAGAGAGAGCTACTAACTACTCAACACAGTAGAAAACATGCTGGTTTGGGCATTCCCCTTGCTGTTGTCCTTCTTTTTGATAATGTAGCCTATGTCAAAGTGTTAGCATGTTATTAGACAGTGGACACATGGATGGTTTTCTTCTCATTTTTCATGTCTCTTCACTTGTCATCCTTCACATGTTTGTTATCTCCTTTTATATGTCATTAAGTATCTTTACAATTATACACATTATAATTTCTATCTCTTTTACAACCTCTACAAAAAATTATGTTGCCACCATTTTATCTTCAGTCACCAAATGTCTGATCAAGAAGTCTCATTTTGTGTTTGGAAATGCACTGAAAGAGCATTTACTGTGGTTTCTACTGCCATAATTAAGTGCTGTTTTACTCACAGTTATAGTAACTTTGTAGGGAAACTTATTTATTTTAGTGTATTATCATATTTCTTATGCTGTGACTCAATAAACCACAGTAATGCTGTAATTTAATGACACGAACATAAGACACTGCAGTTCACAGAATTTAGTTTCACATTAAATAGTGTGCAGCTTTGTGTGAGTGAAGTTAAAAGGGAAGTGATGCCACACACACTGTACACCACATTATCCTTGATTACTGGGAAGAGGTTTGATGTCAGCTGAGGGCACTACCGCACTCCAAATAAAGAAACACTTGGAAGAAAGATGTGGCTCAATCTGCCTGGGTTTCTGTTTAAATGCTGTGAGTAGTACTGGTAAATAGGTGTAGTATTACTGGTTATGAGTCGCTGCTGTAACCAACATGTCCTACAAGCCTTGTTATTTGTCTCGGTTAGGTTGCTATGCTATCGATGGTGGCAATGGCCCAATAGAATTTCTGTTTCATTTCATTAGAAGTTGCTCAACATTTCCTTAGAAGTTGTTGGTGAGTCTGATTCACTGTAAAACTTGTCACGTTATCTTCCGCAGTCCAATTCTGCCTTTGCTTTCACTTATTTTCAGTCATTATTTAATCAGTGTAGTTGCTCTGTTTCCTGTGTTTGAATGTGGTTGTAGCCTAAATATTAATACATTTGAATAATTAGTTGTCGTATAGTTTTACACCTAATTGTGCTTTATGAGATTTGTGAACAGATAGTGTTTTTTCTCTGTTGTTATCTGTGTAGCTGTTGTTAGAGGGGAACAGGCATTTTGGCGTGTGTGCATCTGTCTGTCCACAGATAATTTCGAAAACTACTGGACCAATCAGCCTAATAATTTGTGTGCACATTTATGACCATATGCTCAAGGACCTCTCGTGGTTGTGGTGATTTGCAGTTGTTGGAAAAACCTGTTTTATTGATTGTTTTATACCGTAAATGTCTGCTGACTCCTCACTACTTTTAAGTTGCCAGTAAGCGCCACAAGTTTTCCGGAAATAAGCTTGGCTAAAAACAACAATCCTTGCTGTCTGCTGAGGCCACATTTTGGCTTTTTTTGTGGCTCAAAAACCAACATCCCCTGAAAAGTTTGGTCTCACTCTAAACCGCAGCATCCGGAGATTAATTCCATGCAGAATATGTTACAATCCACCAAAGTTAGGAACAATACCAGATAAAAAAAGCCCTGTTTTGTTATTTTCCCCACCATCTTGACTGTAAAGCCCAGCTCAGACCAAAGAATCCAGATGCAACGAACAGTATCAGGACGTTGCAGAGAAAAGTTGCAGTGGTCTGAATGACCCAGTTGCATATCAGCTCAGGTCGGCTCATGCAGTTGCAAGGGCTTCAACCTCTTCAATCGCGGGCAGTGCGTTGCAGACTGTCTCAAACCTTGTAACCAATCAGTGGCAAACTTGTGCTTTTTTTTTTTTTTTTTTGTACAGCTGGGTACCCACATGGGCCGTATGCATGGGCACACGCTGTGGCTGTCACACACACACAATGGTAGTAGTAGCTGTCACAGTCAGACATTTCAAAGACAATGCAATACAATGCAAATTAAAGGTAACATTAGGGTATCTAACCACAGACGGTTGTGTGCAAGAAGAGTTGAGTGCTCTGCTGATGCGTCCATGTGCTCTCTGGGGTTTGTTGTACTGTTCAGCTTTACGTTACATTGTATGGTACTTGTTGCTGTAGAAACGACAGCGGTTTACATGATGCCGCAGGAGCCAGTCTCAGCTTGGTGCCTTGGTGTGGACTGAACTGTTGCAAGAAGCTGCAAGGTCATTTAGTTGCAAATGAGTTGCAGGTTGCAAGTCATTGCAAGGGAAATCTTTGGTCTGAAGGCTGCTTAAGGGAGCTGGGAATAATTCAACTGGGCGCAGTTGGCTGTGTGATTGTTTAGGTTGGCCACCTGGTGGCAACCTGCCGTCTGCTGAGTGCACTTCTTTGTTGCAGGCCGATGTGGGCAAAACTGCTTGATGGCAATATTGGATTCACAGGATTTTAATAACTCAATAATAATAACTTGGATTTGCTTATTTAACCCTTTGAAAACTGAGGAAATTTGCTTGACCAAAACATGGGAAGATGGAAATGAGCAACGAAAGAAAAAACGACTCAAAAAATGAGCGAAATGAGTTGAAAAGAGGAAATTATAAACAAGAAAATTTGTAATAAAAAAGACAAAAACAAAGAAATGACCTGGAAGGAGTGCTTAAAAATTAGAATTATTCTGTAACATAATTAATAACATTATTAATAATAATTAATAATATAGTTTCCCCTATCTTTTTTCTTTTCTCCCTATTTTTTAAAAAATAATGTCTTAATCTTTTTTTTTTTTTTGCAGTTTGTGGGACATTTCTTACTAAGTTGCTCATTGCCTTTTTTCCAGTGTTTTTGAAGGAAATTGCCCCGGTTAGCTCAGGGTTCAAAGGTTTAAATACTTGCCAGAAAGTGTCTGAAAGCAGCCAAACAAAAGTGATGTTGCTCCATGTGTCAAAGGGCTAATTTAGAAGCCCACATTTCCACCTGGCTTCTTCCCTATAACCGTCTTTGAATTAAATTCCCAGATTGTTAATATCATAATATAAAATTACATGTGTGGTATTACATATATAATCCCTGCCTGTGTGCCATGTACAGGACTGTTGTCAGCAGTTAAGTGTTTTTTCTAACGAAGCTGTTTGAGATGTTTTCTGAATTTCTCAGTAAATCCCCTTTTACTTTGGAAATATATATTTTACAGGGCAGAGTTAAGTGGAAAAACTGAGCTGGCTCTTCTTTCAGTCTCCACCTCCACTCTCTCGGTGTATCCACACATGACCCTGAAGTTTTGTTTTAGTCAGAAACAAAACAGAGAGCAGTCTAAAAAAGAACACCGACATTTTTATTGTACAGGGTTCACAATAAGGAGAACAATAAAACCTGCAGTATGCATCTGATCTAAGTACCTGATCAAATGACAGCGTCAATAAAACTCCTGAGGTACAACAAGAAAACACACGTTAACAAAAACTACAGTACACATGAACAGATCTACATCCAGCTGACAGTTTAGTTTATCAACAGAGTTAGAATACATTTATTTATTTACACAACAAAGACCTGTTAAAATATACGTTAACATCTGTACCCAACGTGGCGGTTAAAGACTCCTTAAGCTGTGGAATAGGACAGAAAATAAAACAATCGCAGGACAGTCTGGTGTAACCAAATTTCTCAGTTTGCTTTGCTTGAAGAAGTGAACTTGATTAAGTGTTATGAGGCACCGTAAGTTCAATACAACACATTTTCTATTGATAAACACACCCTGATGAGCTCAAAGGCAAGTTAAGGGGGTTAAATACTTTAGGGGGAAAGTCTATAGGTAATTAATTATATTCCACTAAGTGTTTAATGAATTCTATGTGAGGCATTAACATGGAATTCAGGTACAATTTTTATATTAAGAGTTTTGGTGTATCGTCGTTTGCCTCTTTGTCTCAGCCCAGACCCGTGTGTTATTTTTTTGTGGACATCTTTATTTAATTTAAAACATTTAAAATGGAAAGAGACAGTAAAAAACATGCGATTAAGATCCCGTCACAGTTACATGTGCCTTACACCCAGGACACCCCCTTAGTGGTTATCATCGTGTTACGGATACGGTTGAGTTTTGTGACATTCTCGGTCTAAAGTCTCTGCAGTTTGATTCAGTTACAGTAAGTGCTGGTTGTGGCTGAGTGAGTGGCCTTCTTGTAAGGTAGTAGGTTGTTGGTCAGGTGGTCAGCGTGGCGCTGCCGCGCGAGTCATCCCCGGGTTAACAAAGGAGAAGTTTCGGAACATCGTCTGGTCGACGCTGTTGATGAGCGTCCGGTCGGCGCACGACAGCCGGGGCTTCTCGTTGATAAACTCTTTGTCAAAGTTGCTGCAGTCGCTGGGCGACGTCTGTGAGAGAGGAAGGGAAAACATGTCAGTGTCAACACACGATGGCTTCATGTACGTGCACGAAATAGTCCAGATTTTGCTCTTATTATGGAAAAGACAATATTCCTACTAAGCTTAGAAACACGCCTCCTTTAAAAGGTCAGTGTTGTAATATTTGTGTGTATCTAAAGACCCTTGATCTGTTGTGAAACACCAGCTGTGTGTGTGTGCACGTAATCTGTGCCCTCAACTTAAGATAAGTAAAACAGGCTCAGTAATTATCTGCAGCTAACGTTGTCCCTATAAAAAGCAGGCTCTTCAGATTTGAATGTGAAAGCGAGCCTCTTCAAATGTGAATGCACTCACTAAGGTTGGCCTGAAGGGCGGCGCCACCTTCCGTTGTTCCAGGGCGCTCCAGTCGGTGCTGCTGAAGAAACTGTGCTCTCTGATGTTTCCCTTCACTCCCAGGCGCTCCTCGGGCTCCCTGACAAACAGCTGCAGCACAGACACACCAGAGGTTACAATACACACTGTGCATGTCTGATTGAGACGCACGCACATACAAGCGGTCAAGTAAGAGTTTAAAAAAAAAAAGAAGTAGATCCAACTTTTGGTGCTTCTTCTGGATTTTTTTATTTACTTATTTTTTTAATCTGGTCCCCATTGTTGGAGCTTAACAAGTATTGTATACGATGCTTTTTGAGGCTGCTTAGCAACCTCAGACGCAACCTGTCGCTGCGCTCTTGAAAGCTGGCACAAAAAAAGGCACAAAAGTAGCACGGTTAAAGACGCAGCATGTGTACGGCCGCCAAAGCCAAGCAAGTCTTTCCCCTCATTTTTTGTTTACTGTTATTATTGGTGCGTTTCACTTTATATAAGAAACTGCACATTTATTAACATTGCTGTAAATGAGAGATAACGAAAAAGTTGTTTCTCAGTATTTTATAAATATGCAGAAAGATATTATAAAGAAAAAAGAATATTTCTGTTAATTTAAGAAAAAAATCTTTGTCTTTAAAACATGCAACAGAGGCAGCATTTAATACAGGCTTACAAACCAGTGAAATAAGGGCTATTAATATAACTAACTAATTCTGATTTAGTTTATCCCACAAAACTTCATTTTTCAGTCACAGATTTACACAGATAAATTAGTTTAGTATCCCTCACACGCACAAACACACACACACAGTGTCTGACCTGGATCAGGATGTCCTTGGCATCCTTGGTGAGCCAGCGGGGATAAACAGGGTTGTCAGTGCGTATGGACTGAAACAGCTCCTCTTCGTCGCGGCCGTGGAACGGAGACTGACCGATCAGCATCTCGTACAGCAGCACTCCGAACGACCACCAGTCCACTGAGCTGTTGTACTTCTGACCCAGCAGGATCTGACACACAACCACACACACACACACACACACACACACTGTTAAAACACACCGTGTAACTTTTCTAAATGTGCCTCAGATAACAAGATGCAGCTGAGATCTGTCGCACCTTTATTCATGTAATATCACAAGAATCTGTGTCAAGTTGGATTAAACTTTAGGTTTTACCCTCTTGAAGATCACAGTGGTTGGTTTAACCCTTTGGATTAAAGGTAAATATCTTTACCTTTACTTTATGAGTCAGAAACAGGTTTATTGACGAGTGTGTCTTAACGTTGTTGCATAATAATGATGTGTGCAGTCACCTCAGGAGCGATGTAGTCAGGTGTCCCACAGAAAGTGGCGGTCCGCGACTCTTCCTGCATGTTCTCCTTACACATGCCGAAGTCTGCTATCTTTATGTGACCCTCAGAGTCCAGCAGCACATTATCCAGCTTCAGGTCCCTGCAGAGGACACGAGCAGAGACACATGAAACAAACAGAGAGCAGAGAGCAGTGGGCCTCTCGTGTATGACTCATCATCAGTTTCAGTCCTGTTTCGGGGTTATACTGAGACTCTACCTGTAAATGATTCCTTTAGAGTGCAGGAACTGGAGCCCACAGATGATCTCAGCTGCATAGAAGCTGAAAGAAGACACAAATAACATGGGGGGTGTTATTTTTGTCTTTCCTCCTGCTTGTTTCATTTGCATCGTTATGTTTCTTAACAAGCGTATTTTGGCGGGATACGTACGTGGCTCTGTGCAGGTCGAACTTGTGGCAGCTCTGGATGTGGAACATGAGATCTCCTCCATTCAGATACTCCATCACAAAGAACAGGTTCTCCTGGACACAACAAATACAGAGAGGTCAGGGCTGTAGTTGGAGCTGAAGAGGACGTCTATATAGTGCCGCTTTTTTTTGTAGGCTAACAAGGAAGTTAAGATCGGGGATTTTGATGCCTCAAAATCGGCGTTGTTAACGGGTCGTCCATCTGTCCCATTCTTGTGAACACGATATCTCAAGAACGCTTTGAGTGAATTTATTCAAAGTTGGTGAAAATGTCCCTTTGATGAGTTTTTGATGGACATAAGTCAAAGGTCAAGGTTACTGTGACCTTGTCTGTCTGTGAATTTTTCAAATTCGGACTCAATAATGAGCTCATTAGGTAACACATTTTCGGTCAAACCTCAAGAATTACTAATTCTAAAAAGGTCACAGGTCAGCCTCACTGTGACATCATAATGTTCTGCTTCTCACTTCTCTTGCTGTCTCAGTGTCGTAACTCAGAATCAGAGGAACAGAAGGGGGGACGTTTGGTCAGATAGTGAATGGTGACACTAATCTTGGCTGTCCATCTTGAAACTGTGCTGATTGTATAGATCTTCTGTGTTGCCAGGAGAGAGATAAGTGTAAAGCATCCAAGTTTTTGCAACGTTTTCAGAGGCGTAGAACCACAAGGCTAGTTTTCTGTAGAGCCTGGATTATTGCAGAAAATAAAATCCTTAGTGGGGATGTTAGTTTCAGTTATTGTTGCTTTCGATAGCCTTTCACCCATTAACCGATAACTAACTGGTTGATTTTTAAACGGAGCGTGAAATAGAGAGGCCTTTCCTCTTAGTCCAGCGCTCCATTGAAGCAGTGAGCTTTAGCACCACATTTCAAAGCGCTAACCATTAACAGGTGGTGAAATTTTAATGTTTTGCAATGTAAATGTTTTGCTTTTTATTTAACTTTTTCTAGGCTTTGTCCACAAGCTGCGTTAACATGAAGAAATAGCAGCCACTGCCCACCCTCTGGTCCCCACTGCTTAGCTAACGTTAGCCTTGGCAGCACTGCACTGCACTCATTCAGCGATTTCTGCTGGTAGCGCCCTCCTGCCACTGGGATGTTGCTGCGGAAAACATAGTGACCACTATTTGGTCTCATCCTGGTAGACCTAGTGAGTAAGCGGCTTCATTTTAAGCCACAAACCCCCTTTACCATTGCTAGCTATGTTAGCACCACTAGCTTTGCTGGTACTGCTAATAGTGCTAACAGAGCTAACATTAGTTAACAATACTAAGGGGCTCAAAATTAAGCTGCTCACTCACCAGGGCGTTACTAGCGGTAATCACTAAATTAACTGCACAGCAAGCTAGCGCCCACCAGACCCAGTTGGTGCAGTGCTAGAAACTGAAGAGTAGCAAAATGAACTCACAGATTGACATGTGTAACCAGTCAAAAGTATTCTCAGTGGTTGACTGATTACGATTAACGGTTGGCTACCCTACTCTGAGGCAAACAAAAGTTTATGATACCAACATGCTTCATGTTTTTAACAAGATAATCTTCACAAATAAACATAACTTTTAGGATTTTTGAAGTGTAAATGCAATCGCCAGAAGTAAAAAGCTAACGTTAGGCTACAAACAAACTATGCTACCGTTGCAAGACTTCACAACAGCCATGTCACGTGTGGATGTGTGGACGTGTGGACGTGTGTGGACGTTCTGTAGCCTTTTGTTAGTAACTGCCTTTTTTAAGCCGCTTAAAAGCTTAAAACTTGATGAGTGGGGTATTTCCTGACATATTTTACATTACAGAACGAAGCGTGAAAGTCCCTTAAGCTTGTGTTAGCCTTATTTAAGGCATCTAACCAAAAACCCACTCAAAAATCCATTGACTTCAAGACGAGGGAACCAGAAAGGACTTTCTTGCACCAGTCTGAGTGTACGTGGTCGTTACCTTGGTCTGGAAGGTGCAGTAAAGGTGCGTCAGGAAAGGATTTTCCCAGGCTAAAGAGAGGACCCTCCTCTCCACCATGGTGCACTCGACGTCATCGTCCATCAGCACCACGTCCTTCTTCAGAGCCTTCACCGCGTAAAACAGCCCGCTTTTTTTTAGCTCAGCCAAAAACACCTGGAAACACAGCCAGAACATTTAAAAGCTGCTGGACAGTTTATATATATTTTTTGCCACCCACTTCTAATGACCCCCGTCCCCATGCTGATGCAAGGTGATAACTGCCACAAACATCACAACAACAACAAGTCAGTGGTTTTCTGTGGAAACTGGCTGCAGAGAGAAGTGTTGACCACAAGAGTCATAACGTTCTGTGTGAAAGCCTTTTGTTGACGAGAATGACAAGAATATCACTGATGACAAACCCATGGAAAAAAGCTGTCCTCTGAAGGTGTTGTGTATTGTTTCTAATTGCTGTAAAAAGTCTTTTACCTACAAGTAATTTAAAATAACCTGCAACACATAATCAGGAACACATTTACTCAATCTTATTTTCCCTTTGCTCATTACTGATGTGAATAAGTCATATCTGGATATTTATTGCGTATAGAGTTTATTCTTCAATCAGTTATTTCAAAAAATGGTGCAGAAAATCTAACACTTAAACAAACAAATCTAAAACTAAAACAATTGTGTTACTTGTAGAAACTGTTAGTCATGAATACAGCATGAATGACGAAGCCAGTTAACACTAAGATGCAGAATCTTTATGCTTTGAGGGACAGTTCACCTACAAAGAAGAAGTGGAAGGGTGCAACGAAACAAAACAATCTAGACTGATAAATAGATGTACAGGTAAAAGGCAAAATATGTATTTTTGAATTGGTGTAATGTCCCTTTAATGTCCCTGTTGTTGTATTTGCTATCTGCATTATATTCAGCATGTGCTCTTTCTCTTCTTTCTTTTTGAATCAGATCATCTGCAGTACCTTTCCGAAGCTGCCCTTCCCGAGCATCTTGTGCAGGACGAAGTCATCGATGGTGAATTTAGGTTGGTGGTCCTTCCTGGGAACGGCGTACAGAGGCTCCTCGTCTGTCGGCGACTCAGGGATCGACCTGCTGACGTCGGTCGGTACGTCCCATGAAACACCCTGCACCTCTGCAGGTCAGGAAGAATTAGAGTCAGGGGAAATAAGTGCATGATATAAAAATGATCAAGAGGAAATGGGCTATTTTTAGTAGTCGCGTACCTTTGTTTGCAGGTGCAGCTGTGCCTGCTGTAGTCGTTACCACCCCAGATGGAGCTCGGACCATTCCCGGCTGGCTGACACTTACTGGACCTTCTCGACCAATGATCTCACTTTCCCTGGTGCTTCTGGCCTGAAGGCAAAAGGTAGGACTTGCGTCAGACTGAGGTTTAATTAATAGAACATTTTAAAGCAAAAAATTCTGGGGGAAAAGCCTCTAAAAATTAATCTTGAGACTTACAATACGTCTCTGGGAAACAGAACACCTTAACTACAGACCTTAAAATCCTTCCAAACCTTTGTACATGGACCCGTACACACCGTGCTCCAGCACATACTAATATAATTCTCAAAGGTGTCGTAGCAGCTTCAGGGCAAATTTACTGAGGTGGGATTTGATGGGGAAAACTTCACCACATTACAGGTGAAATCACTTTTTTCAATACCTCAACAATTCCTAAAATGTACTCATTCAAACATTTACAAAGAGAAGATTTGTTTGTCTGACCTGCTGTTTACTCTCGATGATGGCCAGAGCCTCAGCCATCAGTTTTTGGTTGACCCCACAGAGGTTGGCTACTTTCTTCTGGCATTTATGATGAACGTTCATGCCACATTCTGCGCAGAAAACAGCACGACCATGATGTAATGAAGATATGCCATTTGAGAACACAGTTATCCATCTATGACATCTCAATGATAGTACTTTCACATGCACTGTCTGACCATCACGGCTTTGAAAAGGGGGTATTAAACTTTGTGTGTGTAAGATAAAGCTAGATAACAAATATTATTCTTTTAGTTTACAGAGGAATTTTTTTTTTTTTTTTTTTTTAACAATGTCCTTTTGAGTGACTCTTTCTTCTCTGGTGCCTGTCGTGTTGTTGCATGTATTCATCAGACAGAGTATGTACCGGCAACATCACTTACACCCTAATGCAGTACATCAGACGACACCCATACCCTTGTACACATCAGCTGCGTCAGTCTGTCAGCTTGTATTTGAAGTTTGATAAATTTCACATGGACACAGCATTTTACAGCAGTAAAACATACTAAATATTTCCTGTTTTAATATTTCCTGATGGAAAAATGTTCAATATCTTCTGTTGTGAGTATTTTATGTCATATTTAAGGTTGCTGCTGTTTCTGAATGTGGTGATTTTGAATTTCTTGGATGAACTGAAAAAAATCCTAGCACTTAAATTTCAAAACATCTCCTGCCTTGTATAGAACATTTGCCTCTGTGGATCCTGTGAAAGATGGATCCTTCGTCTGTTGCTCTTCCTGAGATTTCTTACTTTTTTCCCTGATACTTTTTTTTTTATTTTGGAAGTTCCTCCTTATCTTATATTCCCTTAAGGACAGAAGGTGTTGTATGCTGTTCAGATTGTAAAGCCCTCCAGTGTGAGGCAAATTTGATTGTGATTTCTGGATTTTGATTTTGGGTAGCATGAGTAGAATTTACCTGAATAGACTTGACCGTTCTACATATTTGCATATTTGCACGTGAGCATGTACAAAATCTTACTGCATAGTTTGCCTTATAACTTGACACACTTCGATTCATCCCATTCAGTCGGTCTTTTCTTTTTTTAAAAGACCTGATATCGGGTCATAAAATCCGAGACAGATCTTTAAATATATGCTTTGCTGTGTGAAGCTTTAGCCCTGTTAAGTAAAAAGGCCGTGGCGCTAAATTATTAACAACCATAGTATTTAGAAGCTCCGACGTTACCGGCTCTTTTATCTGTAGCTGCTTACTGTTTTATGTATTGTTGTCATTTATTATCATGCTGCAGTGTCTCCTCCTGCTGTCTGTGTGTTAGGACCACAGCGCCACTTTTACGCACAGACACAAACACGGAGTAGAGATGCTGCAGTGGAAACAGAGACGTGAAGATAACTTGAGCTGACGACTACGCTTGTTACTGTGAGTGCAATAAAACCTCCAATACAAAGCCAATACTTTATCAATACAGCTGATCAGCAACATATAAACATGTAGAAAAGCGATGTTTTACTCTGCTCTGTCCACAGTCTCTCATCCACCGCCACCAATATTATGTTTTAGACAACCACAGAGCGTTTTCCAGCTGATAGCAAATTGTTACTAACAAGCTGAAACAACAACTGTTTATGTTAAACAGGTTTAGCTCAGTGTGTCTTGTATCTTAAAACCATTACCAGTGGTCATGTGACCTGCAGACAGTGACTCAGGAGGACTGATACTGACTGACGTCTGTGGTCTTTATTCTTTCTAAACTTCACTCAGTATTGTGATGTCAGGAATATGATTTATTTTATTGACATTTTTATTTTATTTCCTGTCAGATATAAGTTTATCTTGTGCTGTTTAATTACTGTTGCTGCTCTAGAAACAACAATAAGTTATAAAAACATACTTAGTTAAATTATTCCTTATAAAATTTACAGTATTAGTTCTCTGAGAATCTTTTTCACATTCTAGCAAACACTGGTATTGTAACTGAAATATCAACCATTGAATCTAAATTAAATCAGTTCAGGAAACCAGTGGCGATACCCAGCCCTTGCCAATATGCACTAACTGTGCCATTCATATTTTATTTATAACTTTTTATCTTTGAATATTTTAGTTTGTATCTTTCTACGGACAAATAATTATTATGATGTAATTATTATTCTTTGTTGTACACTAGGCTTTCGATTATGCCACCCTGCATTTTACTTTACTGATTGTGTAAACATATATAGTAAGTGTGACAAATAAAACCTTTGAATCTGGAATTCTGATTCTTAAATTGGTCTGAAAATTGTTTTGTGGCAAAGTTAAAAAAAGGTATGTTTTGTTTCACACGACAGTGACATTAAATTAGAATGTCTATTTATGTACTCGCAGTTTGTTTTAACCACAGCCACCTGCAGCTACTCTATTAGTTTATTAGAGTGTGAGATGAGTTGTACTTTCATTATAAGACAGTAAAATCCAGGAACAGTTGTAAACATATGCTTTTAGACTCGCTGCGTTCAAATAGTGTCATCAAATCAGTGTGTGTAACATTTACACGTAAATGACAGAAATCATAAAACTCCCGCCTCTCACCCTCACATTTGAGCCCCTGCTTGGCGAGCCCCCACAGCAGAGTGCCGCAGTGTTCACAGAACGTCGGACTTTTGTAGTTGTAGACTTTAAACCTGTGGGGCATGTCGATCTTGAAGCGCTCCTTGTGGATCTGCAGAACACACATCACATCACACAGCTTTAATACATGTCGTTTTAAGCCTTACAAACAGGCTTTGACAGTTGGGCCAGAAGCAAACACAGCTAAAAGCAGTAGTAGGAAACACTTCCTGTATCCAGACAGTGGGTGGCAGGTCTGTCCTTTTTTTATAACAGCATGAGGTTTTGCATTCTCTTTTGGTTTCATGCACATGAGCTGAGTGCGCCTGTGGCTGAGGAGGAAGTGAAACAACACCGAGAAGATAAAAGCAGCAAATGAGCCGAGACAAGAATGTCTTGTGTAACGATACCTCTCTCTGCGAGGTGACTTCTTCATTAGTAAGCATTATAACCACAGGTTTACAAATCTCTTACACACACACACACGCACACGGTGCATCAGCAGGTTTAAGAGTGACTGCTCAGAAACAATGACACACTGTTGGAGAGCGTTTATGTGAAACAGTGAGTGTCTGAGAATCAGTGTGATGCAGATGCTCACCATTGTTTCTTTGCTGTTGATGGCTGAACCAGTGCATTTGGCGATTACTTTGTCTATGCATTTCTTGTGAATAGCTGCGTTGCACTCTAAGGGACACAACGGTGGCAGTTAGACACATGGGGGGGCAAAGATGACATTTCCATAACGTGTGTGGAAACCAATGTGATACTCACGTCTGCACTGGTAGCCCTGCTTGTTGAGACCCCTGTGGAGGATAAAAACAGGTTGAAATGACTCATGATTATGAAGAAAATGATAATTCGGTGGTTTAAATTTCAGTTTGTTGCGCACCAGACGAACTCTTTGCACACGGAGCAGAAGGTCGGTTGAGGGAAGAACGTGGCGCTGAACTCGTGACATTTGACCACGTGAACTTTGGCCTGTTTGATGGCGCCTCGCCGTTGATGGAGAGCGAACAGACCCTCTCTCTCGCGTTCAGACTCCTGGTCGTCCTCAGTCTGACCTGCAGCGTCTGAAACACATCATACAACCTTTTATTTAAGAAGAAAACAGATGTGAAAGACATACTGTTGTAGACCTCGGCTTTCTCTGGACGGAGTGCTTGTTTATCCAAAAGGTTTCACACCCCTAGATTTCGATTTGTCACCTTTCAGCGCATCGAGTGGTGTTTCTTTCCTACATCAGTTTCATTTTGTCTTTACCACCTCTCACGGATGAGTCAGTCTTTTGTGTTGCAGCCCTCCTTTGTGATCTGATTTTTACTGTTTTACATAAAAAAAACGTTACCTAGTGCAGTGGCTCAAAACTGCTCCAGCCACGGGTCCAAATTTCTCCTCAGTCATTAGTTCAAGGTCCACACAGTTTAATACATTCAGCATCATACTTGTGTTGGGCCATGTTGTTAAGCTAGTTTTCTGTCTCTGTTAGGTTGCTGTCGGTTAGTCACTTACTCTACAGCAGAGAGCGGCACTTCAAAATAAAAGCTCTGTGCCAGAAATTAACCGTACTTCGATATACAGTGTGTTTTTTTTACAAACTTGACATGTTTGGGAGTCGCCTGCGGTCCATTCAGAATGGACCCGTCACCCCACTTTTGGACTGTGACCCACCAGTTGGGAACACTTTTTGACATTTGCCTTTATTAGCTAGGAAAGCTGTAGCATGAGGGGGGTAGAGAGAGAGGTGATGACATGCAGCTGGGGGCCTGGGTTGCATTTGAGTCCATGGCCACTGCATCAACGACGTGGCCTTTGCACATGGGGTGCCTGCTCTTCCAGGTGAGCCTCGCCCCAAGTACACTCTCTTTACCAGAGTATTTGTTCTAGTACTATCGTGGCAGTAGTTCAGGTTAATAAGATCTAACCTAAAAGATTTTCTAATAGTGCGTATGTAACTTAAAATCAGAATTAATGTGCAGGAGTTTTAATGGGCTGAATCAAGAGAGAAAAGAGGGAGAAGCTTTGGCTGGCAGTGTCTGCTTCAGCCTCTCATGTGGTGAAGAGTGGTTATCATGACCTGCGTGCAGCATGGCCATAAACCGCTGTGCAGTAGACCAGTGGTTCTCAAATGGTGTGCCGCGGCATACTGGTGTGCCGTCATGCCTGTCCAAGTGTGTAGTGGGATTTTGTGATAACCACACATTATTATTATTGAAATATTCAAGCTATGAATGTGTTTTCAATGGACTGTATCAGTATGTTGTGTGCACCCATTTCCTAATTAAAAGGGAAACCTATTTGTCGCCATTTGTGAGTGGAAATTATTAGTGTGTGACATATCAAAAGTCCTGATTGGCAGCCAGTGTGAGGGATGATAATTAAAAGGAGAGAGCAGTGAGAGATTGCTTTATTGTACGGAGCAAATTACAACAAAGCACCAGAGAAGAAAAATAAAGACAGAAGAGAGACAGAGACAGAGATTTTGGGCTTGCCCTTTGCTGTACCTTGGGCACAGGAAGTTTGAAAACCACAGCACTAGAGACACCAGGGTGCAGTCCTCTCTGCCTTGATCAGGATTAGGCCCAAAACTGCTGCAGTTGATCGGGCTTGGTTCGGGCTTAGACAGAAACTGTGCGGGTTCATGTTGGATTGGGCCTGATGTTTTTGGGCCTCATCAGAGCCGTTGAGTAGAGCCGTGCCTTGCAATGGAAATGCGACAAAATTCCTTTGTATGCGTAAACATATTTTGGCTCATATTGATTATTTTTTCAAGATTCTCTCATGTTTTATGAGTGTTGCTGCATCTCCGACTCTTGTTTTAGTTTCCAGACATCAGTTCATATCAGTATTTTTCTCTGAATTTGTGATGTGCTTACAAAGCTCTAGATGATCAGGCTCCATCATATCTTAGAGAGCTCATAGTGCCCTATTATCCCACCAGAACACTGCGCTCTGAGAATGCAGGGTTACTCGTGGTTCCTAAAGTCTCCAAAAGTAGAACAGGAGCCAAAGCCTTCAGCTATCAGGCTCCTCTTCTGTAGAATCACCTTCCTGTTTCGGTCCGGGAGGGAGACACCGTCTCCACTTTTAAGACTAGACTTAAGACTTATAAGATAAAGCTTATAGTTAGGGCTGGCTCAGGCTTGTCTTGGACCAGCCCCTAGTTAGACTGACACAGGCCTAGTCTGCCGGGGGGACCTTCTATAATACACCGAGCCCCTTCTCTCCTTCTCTCTCTGTCCTTTGCTAACATTCATGTCTGTTACTGCATCTCCCTAACTCGGCTCTACTGCATGTCACTAACTCGGCGTGTTCTCCGGAGCCTTTGTGCGCCACTGTTTCGCAGGTTATCTCGTGTCACAGCTGTGCCTGGATGGTGTGTCGTGGTTGTGCTGCTGCCGTGGTCCTGCCTGATGCCTCCCACTGCTGCTGTTACTATTAGTCATACTTGTACTGCTATTATACACATTTCATTATTGTCACATACATATATAATCATATATGAATATATACCTACAACATATTGTACCACAATAACCGTAATTATGACTATAATATTGTTACCTAAATTAATGTCATTATAAGCTATTATCATTGCTGTCTGTCCTGCATCTCTCTCTGTCTCTGTCTCTCTTTATGTCTCATTGTGTCATATGGATTACTGTTAATCTATTATGTTGATCTGTTCTGGGGGTAGGGTTATACAGACTTTTATAATCTCATGTCCTGTGCATTTAGTGCAGAGCTAGAGTGAGGACATGTTTAGCTGAGCTTAGCATAAAGACACTTATATGCCCAACCAGTGCATCATAGATTCCTTATTTACACAGTTATATTGTTTATTAAACCCACACATAAACAGAAATGTTAAAAGGACAATCTGGACTTTCTTTTCTGGGCTCTAAACATTTTCTAAATTGTTGAACTATCATTTTTAAAAGTGTGATATCTATGTAGAAAGTCTGTGTGCTGCTGAATCATCACACAGTGGGGTGAATATTTTGGCTGCTCACATAAATATATAATAATGAGTCAGTTTGAAAACTGTAAGGCAATTTATTATCTGCAAACGTGTAGTTCAGGAGGAAGTTTCACCGACCAAATTGTAACCGTGCACCAGCCGCTGTGCCACCTGTTGTTCTGAGCAGCAATTTCCTATTTGCGGGGGTCTATATATAGAAACATGAGACGGCTTCTTCCTTTTAGTTCTCGGTGACTTCTCAGTGCCTTGGCATGGTGTTAATGTCAGGAAAGCACCCGTGAAAGGGACCCAACACAAAGCACACACACGTCCACCAGGACCTGCAGCGGGCAGAGACTCAAACGTTCTTATTTTTAGTTTGAGAAAATGAAATTAGGCTGGCACGATTAAGGCTCGTTAAAACACATGAGGGTGCATGTGATGCGGACGTTTGAAGGACTGTACAGACAGTTTGGATGATGGGCTATATTTTTTGATCACATTCACTGTATTTATACAGTGTTACGAGTATTTTCAACTTTAAAAAAATCCTAAACATTCACTGAAAAAACCCATAACTGTCACATTGATGCATTTAAAGAGATAGTTAGGACCTTTTGAAGTGGGGTTGTATGAGGTAATTATCCTTATTCAGTGTATTACCTACAGTATGATGTCAGTCAGCACGCCCACAGTTTGAAGAAATTCACACGGAAGCTAAGCAGTGCACTGCTGTGGACGGGGGCAGCAGCTAAATGTATTTAGCAACTTTAAAAAAAATCAGTGTCAGTATTAGTGTATGCTGTATTTAGAGTATTTTCAACACTTTACCTTTCTTTCAGTTAGCCTGTTTCAAACAGAGAAGCCAATTAACAGTGTCAGTCCCCTTATCAATGCTCTCCATCAAAACCACCAGACTGCTTTCGTTAAAAAACTGTAATTTTACCTCACCAAACACAGGAGCTGCTGGTCTAACGCTGCCTCGATGCATTAGTTTGTGTGTGTTATTCAGTCACTCTGGAATCTAGCGGCAAAAAAAACCCTTAAAGTTGCAGCCAATTTTATCAAAAAATTGTGCCATTTTTATGTGGGGTTTTTTTGCAGGAAATTGCGGCTAAAATTGCCGTCTGTTGGTGAGGTAAAGCGCTGAAAATATTCTAAATGTAGAGTACATCAAACTTATATTGATTTTTTTTTTTTTTAAGTGGCAAAAAATATGTTTTGCTGCTGCACCTGTCCACAGCAGTACAATTACTCAGCTAATAATTTTACTGCACTGAGAACCTTTAATTTTGCCAGTTTTAGATGTGAAACAGTGTTTTTGTTTTTTATGCGTCATCACAAAAAATGACCATAAAACGAATCTGAATCTGAATCTAAACAAAAACCATTACACTGGCAGTTTGTCAAAAAGATGCAGATATTCTCTAATAGACATGACAGGATATACTTTCTTGTTTCTCACAGCGGAACAACATGTTTTTTCTGAGTTTAAGACAAGTAATTTCTGGGAATACCACACTAAAGAACTGCTGATCATTAAAGATACAGTGTTTCCTTTTCTGGTAAACTTAACCACCTTGTACCTCTAGGTCATTGAGATAACCATCTTTTAGTTTCACTTTCAGTTTTACAAATTTTGTTTGGACTGTTGATTCAGTTTGACAACAGCAATACCATGTGTGCTGCAGTATATCGCAGTTGTTCTAAGTGTTGCTGGAGCAGCAGGTGGGGTTAGATTTGTTTGAACCACTCACCACTTTTCTCCAGGTAATATCTGGCCTCCATCAGCAGGCGGCCCTGTGGCTTCAGCTCCAGCTGAGACAAAAAGAAACAGAAGGTAGA